>RXON01005072.1:0-14902 GCA_009667805.1 Leptobrachium leishanense
TTTATAAATTGGTTGTTTAATTGGAATTTTTAGAAATTATTTTAAAAGCCTACAAGCTAAACCCTAATTTTCTAGGAAAATTTTCAACATAAAAATGGGCTAGATAAAATTTTATTAAATACTATGCTTGCTCCTCTATTTTCTAGAATTTTCTGGGAATTATTTGAGCAAGGGAAGTATTTTTAATAATTGAAACAACATTTTCAAAATTGTTTTTTTTAAAAAAGTTCAAAATCCCCTTCTTTGGTCTTTGGGCCGTTTCCGGCCCATCTCTCCTCTCTTCTCTCTCTTCCCGCGCGCGGCCCCAGCTCGGCCCAAGCCGCCCGCGCCCAGCTCGCCCTCTCCCCAGCCGCTGACAGGTGGGGCCCACCTGTCAGGGTTGTCTTCAACCTCCGCCGCCGCCGCCCGCCGAGCCGCCGAACCCTAGCGGCCGGTCTCCCGCTCGAATCCGGCCAAATCCGACCCGATCTCTTCAAATTGTTGAGGGGTTTTGTCCTCTCGGTCTCCTCTTTCTTTTCCCCCAAGAATCAAAGCAAATCGTGAGGATTTGATCCGAATCGAACTCGTTTGTTTTTATCCCTAAAAACGAGTCCGATGTTCTTCCCGATCGATTCTCCTCGTTTGTGGCTTCGATTCTCTTTGATCCGAGCTCGATATAAATGTTCCCCGTGATCTCCTCTTTCGTTTGCCCTCTTCCCGAGTCCTCCCGTGCCTCCTAGCGCCGTCGCCGCGTGCATTTAGTCGCCGCCGCCGCCGGCCATCTTCGGGCATCGTCGCGCCCCGTCTCCGTCGTGCCAGCGCCGTCGCCGCCACGCCCGTTAGGTTCGCCGTGAGGAGAGGAAGCTCGTCCGCCCCTCCGTTTGCGTCGCCGACCACCGGAGCGCCGCCGACGCCGCGACCCGAGCCGCCGCCGCCTTCTTCTTCGTCGCCGGCCGCCGTCGTGCATCGTCTCGCTGTCGGGGTGAGTACCAATGAGTTCGTCTCGTTGCCCTCTACGCGTTGATGCCCCTCCAATCTCGCCGCCGAAGTCCCTAGCGCCGGCGAGCTCTCTTCCCGAGCCGGCCGCCGTTGCTGACGTCATGCCGACGTCAACCCTAGGGCTGACGTCATCAGGCCAGGGCTGACGTCATCCTTCTTTCTTTTTTTCCTTTTTCTCGATTTTCTAATAGATTAAAACTTTGGAAAATCATAACTAAATAACCGTAGATCCGTTTTAGGTGGTTCAAGTTTCTAAATTTTTCTAAAATCAAGATCTACATGTTAAAAATATCCACATGTACTGTTTATGCTTGTTTTTGTACTGTTTTGTTGATTTTGTTTATTTGCTTTAGTTTCCGACGTTCCGGAGGAGAGCGTTTCCGTTGAGGAAGGTTCCGAAGCGTTTGTGGAAGCCCAAGGCAAGTCACACAGATCCCAAACAACCCTTTGAGCATGTTGATCCCGTTTAAAGCTATTATTTTATTTCAACTATGCATTGTTTTCGAATGTCATCGGGTGGTGAACCTTTCCCAGTTAATTATGGCCGAAGATGACTTTATTTTCCTATGGGTTATAATTTGATTAGCATGAACCTTATATATTGGATTGGTTCAGCTAAATGCTATATATAGGTTTGCTTAGCCATGCTTAGAAACATTAGCTAACTAAAAGGGTTAATATAATAGACTTTATCATTTTGTTATTAATTGTGGTTATTTAATGGTAGCTCACGATGGTCAATCGTGTGATGATAATTAATTGATAATTAAAAACCTGACTAAGGTGGGTTGTGAGCATATGGTTTTGATGGTTGTGCTCATGACAATTAAGGACCGGTTCGCGAGCTACTGTTGTGAAACATTTATCGTGCCAACCACAAGCCAGCGTGGGCAACGGCTTTATCTTTTGTATAGCATGATTCATTATAGTGCGCCAGACTGAGAAGTGGCGAGAAGTCCATGGGGGTCGCTGGGGAGTCCATGCCTCTGGTTGTAGAGGGGGTGATTATGATCCAGGTACGGTGCACTGTGGTGAATTGTGTTATGCGAGGGGTATTGTCACAATCCTTTCCGAGATACCGTGGTGGTATTGAGGCACATGGTAACATGATGTGGGGTTGTGTCTTGTGGGTACAGTGGTACACCTCTGATCAGAGTTTAATCTATTCGAATAGCCGTACCCGCGGTTATGGGTGAGTTGAGCAATGTTTTTCGTGATTAGTCTCACACTACTCATTAATGGTAATAATGTGATAATATAGTTCCTGGTTTGGAATGGTTAATTCCTGGTTTGGAGGGTTAATTTGTTCAACTGGGGTTGGTTGTTCAAATGTGGTTGGGCCTATGCAACACGGGTGTGTTGTATGGTGTTTATTTAATATTGATTAATTATTCAACTGTTTTACTATTCTCTTAAATATTTATTAAATGCTGTTTTCTGCAAATGAGCTATATTATGCCATCCTTTGTTATCCTGTGCACTTGCATATTTGCTGTGTGGCTTGTTGAGTATGTTATATGCTCATTCTTGCAATATTCATTCATCAGAAGAGGAGTACTTCAGTGAAGGTGATGATCTGGAGGATTAGGCTTGTTCTGGTTAAGTTGCCTGTGGAGTGGAGTTGCCATAGCTGTTCCGTAGTTTGTTTTAGTTTTATCTTTCCGCTGCGTAGAATGTTATTTTTTTTGAGAGGAACTATCCACCTCTGTAATAATTTTATTTGCGAATATTAAATAGTTATTATTTGTACTCTATTATCAATATTGTCATTGTGTGCCTCGGTTGATTCCTGGACGAGGGTTTAACACACATGTAAGCGTTTGGAATTTTGGATAGAAATTCCGGGCGTGACAAGTTGGTATCAGAGCCACCTTGACCGTAGGATAAGCCAAATGGTAAACCTTAAGTAGCCTTCAAAATATTTTGAAAATAGAACTGCTCTTCTCTATTCTCTTATAAATTAATTAAGTTGGCAGCACATGCAAGGTTATGCACAAAATTTATTTAATTCAATTTCTTTTCTTTTAAAAGCAAAAGGTTGTTCTTTCCAAAATGTTTCTTTTCTCTTTACCAAATTTATTCTGATTAGTCGGCACTGTACATTTATTATGGTATCGATTTAATCATGTAGCACTAGTACTACTCATCTTTCCTATGGTGACACTGTACCGTGCTTATAATAGATCAATAAATATTTTAGTTTTATTTTAATATTTGTTCAAAAATTTATTTGTCTCTGTCCAAAAGTAAATTCTAAAAATATTTATAAAATAGCTTTGTATGTGTCTTTTCTTTTATTTTCTTCCTTTTTGGTCAAATCAGTTAAGTCTAGTTGGTGCAGCTAACTTAAAATATGCTTTAATTCTTCTCTTCTATGTTTCTTTAGATGCCTCCCCATTCACCGAGAAATTTGATCGAGGTGTTAGGATTCGTCAGGGAGCTGAGGTTGATGGCTTTTGAGGTAGGCTATGAAGTTGCTCCTGAGTATCGCCAGATTCCCCATGACCCCGACGAGGAGAAGTGTCGTGTTCGTGTGACGTTGGCTAGTGATAGTGAAGACCTTCCGTCTTTTAAGTTCGAAGCTGGAGGAAGATCGTACTGCCATGCTTGTCAAGAAGTAGCTTTGGTGGCCATTGGAGAGTTGCGTCAACACTTTGAAGAAGAGTTGGATTCATCAGCTTTCCAGTATCATCCTCACAAGCCTCATGGTCAAGACTATGGAACCTATACCTGTCCTGATGGTGAAGAGAGTGCCACTCTGATGCATGCGGTGCATATGCTTAGTGCTATGGATGCAGTAAGTGTGGAGCGAGACAAAGCAGCTCATGACAGGGAAAACTGGAATCGAGGCAAGATTTGCAAGTTGAAGAGCAAGGTGCACCGTCTACAGAAGGAATTAGCTGAACTTAAAGGAGAAACGCCGCCGCCAACATCCAAGCTTCGCCTCACTGCAAGAAAGAGAACCTGTCCGCCCCTCGTCTCCAGTTAGCTTCGAAGATTCGCGTGATGGGTGAAGCTGTGCCCGATCGTGCTGAACCTGTCATCGACATCATAAGTGATGAGGAAGAAGAGGAAGATCCTGAAGAAAGAGAGCCAGCTACTCCAGAGGAAGAAGATTCATCGCTTCGTTCCGACGCAAGGCGGAATTAGTCGCTTAGTTAGATCGTTGCCATAGTTCGTTGTGTTAGATTGCTTGTTTAAGTTTGCTTGTGAGTGTGTGGGTTTTAGTTGTTGCTTACATCATGGGTGGGATGTAACAGCATGAGTCTAGTTCTTTTGCTTGTCAGAGTGTAAGATAGTTGGTGAGGTAGTGTTAATGCAACTTAAATGTAATCATACACAGTTAAGAGCAATATAGAATTTAAATTAATTAAATAACTCCGTTCTAAGGGTGTCTCTCTGTCGTTCTTTCCTGTTGTCTCTGCTTATCGTCAGATGGTGAACACGCGCACTGGCACTGGAAGTGGAAGTGGAAGTGGAGCCAATAACAATGAGGGAGAACCCACGCTAGCTCAGATTTTGGCCCAACAAACACAACTGATCAATCTGTTAGTGCAGCAGGCACAGAATCAGCAGGCAAATAATCAGAACCAGAATCCACCCCCTCCTCCCCAAAACAAGTTGGCAGATTTCTTACGTGTGAGACCCCCTACCTTTTCAAGCACCACCAATCCAGTAGAAGCAGGAGATTGGCTGCATGCGGTGGAGAAGAAGTTGGATTTGATCCAGTGTACTGAGCAGGAGAAAGTTTCTTTTGCTTCGCATCAGTTGCATGGACCTGCTGCTGAATGGTGGGATCATTTTCGCCAAGGCAGGGCTGGAGGAGAACCTATTACTTGGCAGGAATTCACAGCTGCTTTTAAGAAGACGCATATACCAACAGGTGTTGTAGCTCTAAAGAAGAGAGAATTTAGAGCACTCAACCAGGGATCTCGTTCGGTCACTGAGTACCTCCATGATTTTAACCGTTTAGCTCGCTATGCTCCAGAGGATGTTCGCACTGATGAAGAACGTCAGGAGAAGTTTTTGAGGGACTAAATGATGAGTTGTCTTATGCTTTGATGTCTACGGATTTCGGGATTTCCAGCAGTTGGTGGACAAGGCGATTCGTCAGGAAGACAAGTACAACCGGATGGAGCAGAAGAAGCGCAGGGCTGCTCAATTTAAGGCACAACAGGGCAGTAACCAGAGGCCGCGTCTCGTTACTGGACCTCAAGTTCCATCGTACCCTCAAGGAGGATCTTCATCAGTTGTCCGTCCCCAACGCCAGTTCTACAACAACAATACTGGTAATCGTGGCAATGACAACCGCAACGTGGTTGCTCGTCCTGCAGCAACTCCAGTTCAGAACCAGCCCGTCAGGAAGGAACAGGGAAGCAAGCCAGTGATATGCTTCAATTGTGGTGATCCAGGACATTATGCTGATAAGTGTCCGAAGCCTCGGCGTGTGAAGAACGTTCCAGCCCCGAACAACTCCAATGTCCAGCACCGAAGGCACGTGTTAATCATGTTGCAGCCGCAGAAGCTCAGAATGCACCAGATGTGGTTTTGGGTACGTTTCCTGTTAACTCTATACCCGCAACTGTGCTTTTTGATTCCGGTGCTACACATTCCTTTTTGTCTAAAAGTTTTGCAAGCAAACATGGGATGGAAGTTGTTAGTCTTGGGAGACCTTTACTAGTTAATACCCCAGGCAATCAAGTATTTTCGACACAGTATTGTCCTTCTGTTACCATAGAAATAGAAGAAGTTCCTTTCCCATCCTCTCTTATCTTGCTAGAATCCAAAGATCTAGATGTTATCTTAGGGATGGATTGGTTATCTCGTCACAGAGGAGTTATAGATTGTGCCAACCGTAAGGTGACTTTAACCAATAGCAATGGGGAAACTGTTTCTTTCTTTGCGTCCTCTCCTAAATCTCATGGTGTGGTCTTAAACCAAGTTGCTCTACAAGAGATTCCTATAGTACAAGACTACCCAGATGTGTTTCCGGAGGATTTGCCAGGTATGCCACCTAAGAGAGACATAGAGTTTCGGATAGACTTGGTACCTGGAACTAACCCCATCCATAAGAGACCATACAGAATGGCAGCTAATGAGTTAGCTGAGGTGAAGAAACAGGTGGATGATTTGCTTCAGAAAGGATACATCAGACCCAGTACTTCGCCATGGGGAGCACCAGTCATCTTTGTGGAGAAGAAAGATCATACTCAGAGAATGTGCGTGGATTATCGAGCGTTGAATGAGGTTACTATCAAGAATAAGTATCCTCTACCCAGAATTGATGACCTGTTTGATCAATTGAAAGGTGCTACAGTTTTCTCCAAGATAGATCTCCGTTCTGGATATCATCAACTTCGAATCCGTGAGGAAGATATACCAAAGACCGCCTTCACAACTCGGTATGGTTTGTTCGAGTGTACCGTTATGTCATTTGGACTCACTAATGCCCCAGCCTTTTTCATGAATCTGATGAACAAGGTGTTTATGGAATATCTGGATAAGTTTGTCGTGGTGTTTATTGATGACATTCTTATTTACTCCAAGACGAAGGAAGAACATGAAGAGCATCTTCGTCTAGCTTTAGAGAAACTACGTGAGCATCAGCTTTATGCCAAGTTCAGTAAATGTGAATTTTGGTTGTCCGAAGTGAAGTTTCTTGGTCATGTCATCTCGTCTGGAGGAGTGGCAGTAGATCCAAGCAATGTGGAGTCAGTGTTAAGTTGGAAGCAACCCAAGACGGTTTCAGAAGTTCGTAGTTTCCTTGGACTTGCTGGGTATTACCGCAGGTTTATTGAGAACTTTTCAAAGATCGCCAGACCAATGACTCGTCTGCTTCAGAAGGAAGTGAAGTATAAAGTGGACGGAGGATTGTGAACAAAGTTTCCAAGAACTGAAGAAAAGGCTAGTGACTGCGCCTGTGTTAATTTTGCCTGATTCGAGGAAAGGTTTCCAAGTGTATTGTGATGCATCCCGACTCGGTTTGGGATGTGTGTTGATGCAAGAGGGAAGGTGGTTGCCTATGCATCTAGGCAATTACGTCCTCATGAGAAGAACTACCCAATCCATGACCTAGAGTTGGCAGCAGTGGTTCATGCACTGAAGATTTGGCGTCACTATCTTTACGGTAACCGTACAGAGATATATACGGATCATAAAAGTCTGAAGTACATATTCACTCAGTCAGAGTTGAACATGAGGCAGCGAAGATGGTTAGAGTTGATCAAAGATTATGAGCTGGAGATCCATTATCACCCAGGCAAAGCAAATGTTGTAGCAGATGCCCTTAGCAGGAAAAGCTACTGTAATATGTCAGAAGGTCGATGTTTACCTTGGGAGTTATGCCAAGAATTTGAAAAGTTGAACTTGGGAATAGTCAGCAAAGGTTTTGTGGCTGCTTTAGAAGCTAAACCTACTCTGTTTGATCAAATTAGAGAAGCTCAAGTGAATGATCCTGATATCCAGGAAATAAAGAAGAACATGAGAAGAGGTAAAGCCATCGGTTTTGTAGAAGATGAGCAAGGTACTGTGTGGTTAGGAGAAAGAATTTGTGTCCCAGAAAATAAGGAGTTGAAGGATACTATCATGAAAGAAGCTCATGAAACTTTGTATTCCATTCACCCTGGAAGCACTAAGATGTACCAAGACTTAAAGCAACAATTCTGGTGGGCCAGTATGCGACGTGAGATAGCAGAATATGTGGCTCTATGTGATGTATGTCAGCGGGTCAAGGCAGAACATCAGAAGCCAGCTGGTCTGTTACAACCGTTGAAGATTCCAGAGTGGAAGTGGGAAGAAATAGGAATGGATTTTATAACCGGTCTACCCAGAACGTCGGCAGGACATGATTCTATTTGGGTAGTGGTTGATCGGTTGACAAAAGTCGCTCACTTCATACCGGTCAAAACAACCTATACGGGACATAAGCTTGCAGAGTTATATATGGCCAGAGTGGTATGTTTGCATGGTGTGCCAAAGAAGATAGTGTCAGACAGAGGTAGCCAGTTTACTTCGAAGTTTTGGCAGAAATTACAATCAGAATTGGGTACCCGTTTGAATTTCAGTTCAGCTTATCATCCGCAGACAGATGGTCAGACCGAAAGAGTAAACCAAATTTTAGAAGATATGTTGAGCCTGTGTTCTAGATTTTGGTGGAAGTTGGGATAAGAATTTGCCGTATGCGGAATTCTCATATAACAACAGTTATCAAGCTAGTTTGCAAATGTCTCCGAATGAAGCATTATATGGTCGAAAGTGCCGTACGCCGCTTCTTTGGGATCAAACCGGTGAACGTCAAGTTTTTGGGACAGACATATTGCGAGAGGCAGAAGAAAAAGTGAAGATTATCCAAGAAAGGTTGCGCGTTGCTCAGTCGCGTCAGAAGAGCTATGCCGACAATCGTCGCAGAGATTTGCTTTTGAAGAAGGAGATTATGTATATCTTCGGGTTACGCCGTTACGAGGAGTTCATCGTTTCCAAACCAAAGGGAAATTGGCACCGCGTTTTGTGGGACCTTTTAAGATCGTGAGTCGAAGAGGTGAAGTAGCTTATCAGTTAGAGTTGCCTCCGTCAATGGCGGGAATACATGACGTGTTCCATGTGTCTCAGTTGAAGAAATGTTTACGTGTACCTACGGAGGAAGCAGATCCTGATCGTATAGAGCTTCAAGAAGATTTAACTTATGTTGAGAAGCCAGTCAGAATTTTGGAAGTAAGTGAGAGGAAAACCAGGAATCGCGTTATACGGTTTTGCAAGGTTCAGTGGAGTAATCATTCAGAAGAAGAAGCCACTTGGGAGCGAGAAGATGAATTGAAGTCAGCTCATCCTCATCTGTTCTCTAGTTCTTCTGAATCTCGAGGGCGAGATTCTTTTAAGGGGGATAGGTTTGTCACATCCCTAAAAATCTTAAATATATAAATTGTTGTTTAATTGGAATTTTTAGATTTTTAAAAGCCTACAAGCTAAACCCTAATTTTCTAGGAAAATTTTCAACATAAAAATGGGCTAGATAAAATTTTATTAAATACTATGCTTGCTCCTCTATTTTCTAGAATTTTCTGGGAATTATTTGAGCAAGGGAAGTATTTTTAATAATTGAAACAACATTTTCAAAATTGTTTTTTTTAAAAAAGTTCAAAATCCCCTTCTTTGGTCTTTGGGCCGTTTCCGGCCCATCTCTCCTCTCTTCTCTCTCTTCCCGCGCGCGGCCCCAGCTCGGCCCAAGCCGCCCGCGCCCAGCTCGCCCTCTCCCCAGCCGCTGACAGGTGGGGCCCACCTGTCAGGGTTGTCTTCAACCTCCGCCGCCGCCGCCCGCCGAGCCGCCGAACCCTAGCGGCCGGTCTCCCGCTCGAATCCGGCCAAATCCGACCCGATCTCTTCAAATTGTTGAGGGGTTTTGTCCTCTCGGTCTCCTCTTTCTTTTCCCCCAAGAATCAAAGCAAATCGTGAGGATTTGATCCGAATCGAACTCGTTTGTTTTTATCCCTAAAAACGAGTCCGATGTTCTTCCCGATCGATTCTCCTCGTTTGTGGCTTCGATTCTCTTTGATCCGAGCTCGATATAAATGTTCCCCGTGATCTCCTCTTTCGTTTGCCCTCTTCCCGAGTCCTCCCGTGCCTCCTAGCGCCGTCGCCGCGTGCATTTAGTCGCCGCCGCCGCCGGCCATCTTCGGGCATCGTCGCGCCCCGTCTCCGTCGTGCCAGCGCCGTCGCCGCCACGCCCGTTAGGTTCGCCGTGAGGAGAGGAAGCTCGTCCGCCCCTCCGTTTGCGTCGCCGACCACCGGAGCGCCGCCGACGCCGCGACCCGAGCCGCCGCCGCCTTCTTCTTCGTCGCCGGCCGCCGTCGTGCATCGTCTCGCTGTCGGGGTGAGTACCAATGAGTTCGTCTCGTTGCCCTCTACGCGTTGATGCCCCTCCAATCTCGCCGCCGAAGTCCCTAGCGCCGGCGAGCTCTCTTCCCGAGCCGGCCGCCGTTGCTGACGTCATGCCGACGTCAACCCTAGGGCTGACGTCATCAGGCCAGGGCTGACGTCATCCTTCTTTCTTTTTTTCCTTTTTCTCGATTTTCTAATAGATTAAAACTTTGGAAAATCATAACTAAATAACCGTAGATCCGTTTTAGGTGGTTCAAGTTTCTAAATTTTTCTAAAATCAAGATCTACATGTTAAAAATATCCACATGTACTGTTTATGCTTGTTTTTGTACTGTTTTGTTGATTTTGTTTATTTGCTTTAGTTTCCGACGTTCCGGAGGAGAGCGTTTCCGTTGAGGAAGGTTCCGAAGCGTTTGTGGAAGCCCAAGGCAAGTCACACAGATCCCAAACAACCCTTTGAGCATGTTGATCCCGTTTAAAGCTATTATTTTATTTCAACTATGCATTGTTTTCGAATGTCATCGGGTGGTGAACCTTTCCCAGTTAATTATGGCCGAAGATGACTTTATTTTCCTATGGGTTATAATTTGATTAGCATGAACCTTATATATTGGATTGGTTCAGCTAAATGCTATATATAGGTTTGCTTAGCCATGCTTAGAAACATTAGCTAACTAAAAGGGTTAATATAATAGACTTTATCATTTTGTTATTAATTGTGGTTATTTAATGGTAGCTCACGATGGTCAATCGTGTGATGATAATTAATTGATAATTAAAAACCTGACTAAGGTGGGTTGTGAGCATATGGTTTTGATGGTTGTGCTCATGACAATTAAGGACCGGTTCGCGAGCTACTGTTGTGAAACATTTATCGTGCCAACCACAAGCCAGCGTGGGCAACGGCTTTATCTTTTGTATAGCATGATTCATTATAGTGCGCCAGACTGAGAAGTGGCGAGAAGTCCATGGGGGTCGCTGGGGAGTCCATGCCTCTGGTTGTAGAGGGGGTGATTATGATCCAGGTACGGTGCACTGTGGTGAATTGTGTTATGCGAGGGGTATTGTCACAATCCTTTCCGAGATACCGTGGTGGTATTGAGGCACATGGTAACATGATGTGGGGTTGTGTCTTGTGGGTACAGTGGTACACCTCTGATCAGAGTTTAATCTATTCGAATAGCCGTACCCGCGGTTATGGGTGAGTTGAGCAATGTTTTTCGTGATTAGTCTCACACTACTCATTAATGGTAATAATGTGATAATATAGTTCCTGGTTTGGAATGGTTAATTCCTGGTTTGGAGGGTTAATTTGTTCAACTGGGGTTGGTTGTTCAAATGTGGTTGGGCCTATGCAACACGGGTGTGTTGTATGGTGTTTATTTAATATTGATTAATTATTCAACTGTTTTACTATTCTCTTAAATATTTATTAAATGCTGTTTTCTGCAAATGAGCTATATTATGCCATCCTTTGTTATCCTGTGCACTTGCATATTTGCTGTGTGGCTTGTTGAGTATGTTATATGCTCATTCTTGCAATATTCATTCATCAGAAGAGGAGTACTTCAGTGAAGGTGATGATCTGGAGGATTAGGCTTGTTCTGGTTAAGTTGCCTGTGGAGTGGAGTTGCCATAGCTGTTCCGTAGTTTGTTTTAGTTTTATCTTTCCGCTGCGTAGAATGTTATTTTTTTTGAGAGGAACTATCCACCTCTGTAATAATTTTATTTGCGAATATTAAATAGTTATTATTTGTACTCTATTATCAATATTGTCATTGTGTGCCTCGGTTGATTCCTGGACGAGGGTTTAACACACATGTAAGCGTTTGGAATTTTGGATAGAAATTCCGGGCGTGACAAGTTGGTATCAGAGCCACCTTGACCGTAGGATAAGCCAAATGGTAAACCTTAAGTAGCCTTCAAAATATTTTGAAAATAGAACTGCTCTTCTCTATTCTCTTATAAATTAATTAAGTTGGCAGCACATGCAAGGTTATGCACAAAATTTATTTAATTCAATTTCTTTTCTTTTAAAAGCAAAAGGTTGTTCTTTCCAAAATGTTTCTTTTCTCTTTACCAAATTTATTCTGATTAGTCGGCACTGTACATTTATTATGGTATCGATTTAATCATGTAGCACTAGTACTACTCATCTTTCCTATGGTGACACTGTACCGTGCTTATAATAGATCAATAAATATTTTAGTTTTATTTTAATATTTGTTCAAAAATTTATTTGTCTCTGTCCAAAAGTAAATTCTAAAAATATTTATAAAATAGCTTTGTATGTGTCTTTTCTTTTATTTTCTTCCTTTTTGGTCAAATCAGTTAAGTCTAGTTGGTGCAGCTAACTTAAAATATGCTTTAATTCTTCTCTTCTATGTTTCTTTAGATGCCTCCCCATTCACCGAGAAATTTGATCGAGGTGTTAGGATTCGTCAGGGAGCTGAGGTTGATGGCTTTTGAGGTAGGCTATGAAGTTGCTCCTGAGTATCGCCAGATTCCCCATGACCCCGACGAGGAGAAGTGTCGTGTTCGTGTGACGTTGGCTAGTGATAGTGAAGACCTTCCGTCTTTTAAGTTCGAAGCTGGAGGAAGATCGTACTGCCATGCTTGTCAAGAAGTAGCTTTGGTGGCCATTGGAGAGTTGCGTCAACACTTTGAAGAAGAGTTGGATTCATCAGCTTTCCAGTATCATCCTCACAAGCCTCATGGTCAAGACTATGGAACCTATACCTGTCCTGATGGTGAAGAGAGTGCCACTCTGATGCATGCGGTGCATATGCTTAGTGCTATGGATGCAGTAAGTGTGGAGCGAGACAAAGCAGCTCATGACAGGGAAAACTGGAATCGAGGCAAGATTTGCAAGTTGAAGAGCAAGGTGCACCGTCTACAGAAGGAATTAGCTGAACTTAAAGGAGAAACGCCGCCGCCAACATCCAAGCTTCGCCTCACTGCAAGAAAGAGAACCTGTCCGCCCCTCGTCTCCAGTTAGCTTCGAAGATTCGCGTGATGGGTGAAGCTGTGCCCGATCGTGCTGAACCTGTCATCGACATCATAAGTGATGAGGAAGAAGAGGAAGATCCTGAAGAAAGAGAGCCAGCTACTCCAGAGGAAGAAGATTCATCGCTTCGTTCCGACGCAAGGCGGAATTAGTCGCTTAGTTAGATCGTTGCCATAGTTCGTTGTGTTAGATTGCTTGTTTAAGTTTGCTTGTGAGTGTGTGGGTTTTAGTTGTTGCTTACATCATGGGTGGGATGTAACAGCATGAGTCTAGTTCTTTTGCTTGTCAGAGTGTAAGATAGTTGGTGAGGTAGTGTTAATGCAACTTAAATGTAATCATACACAGTTAAGAGCAATATAGAATTTAAATTAATTAAATAACTCCGTTCTAAGGGTGTCTCTCTGTCGTTCTTTCCTGTTGTCTCTGCTTATCGTCAGATGGTGAACACGCGCACTGGCACTGGAAGTGGAAGTGGAAGTGGAGCCAATAACAATGAGGGAGAACCCACGCTAGCTCAGATTTTGGCCCAACAAACACAACTGATCAATCTGTTAGTGCAGCAGGCACAGAATCAGCAGGCAAATAATCAGAACCAGAATCCACCCCCTCCTCCCCAAAACAAGTTGGCAGATTTCTTACGTGTGAGACCCCCTACCTTTTCAAGCACCACCAATCCAGTAGAAGCAGGAGATTGGCTGCATGCGGTGGAGAAGAAGTTGGATTTGATCCAGTGTACTGAGCAGGAGAAAGTTTCTTTTGCTTCGCATCAGTTGCATGGACCTGCTGCTGAATGGTGGGATCATTTTCGCCAAGGCAGGGCTGGAGGAGAACCTATTACTTGGCAGGAATTCACAGCTGCTTTTAAGAAGACGCATATACCAACAGGTGTTGTAGCTCTAAAGAAGAGAGAATTTAGAGCACTCAACCAGGGATCTCGTTCGGTCACTGAGTACCTCCATGATTTTAACCGTTTAGCTCGCTATGCTCCAGAGGATGTTCGCACTGATGAAGAACGTCAGGAGAAGTTTTTGAGGGACTAAATGATGAGTTGTCTTATGCTTTGATGTCTACGGATTTCGGGATTTCCAGCAGTTGGTGGACAAGGCGATTCGTCAGGAAGACAAGTACAACCGGATGGAGCAGAAGAAGCGCAGGGCTGCTCAATTTAAGGCACAACAGGGCAGTAACCAGAGGCCGCGTCTCGTTACTGGACCTCAAGTTCCATCGTACCCTCAAGGAGGATCTTCATCAGTTGTCCGTCCCCAACGCCAGTTCTACAACAACAATACTGGTAATCGTGGCAATGACAACCGCAACGTGGTTGCTCGTCCTGCAGCAACTCCAGTTCAGAACCAGCCCGTCAGGAAGGAACAGGGAAGCAAGCCAGTGATATGCTTCAATTGTGGTGATCCAGGACATTATGCTGATAAGTGTCCGAAGCCTCGGCGTGTGAAGAACGTTCCAGCCCCGAACAACTCCAATGTCCAGCACCGAAGGCACGTGTTAATCATGTTGCAGCCGCAGAAGCTCAGAATGCACCAGATGTGGTTTTGGGTACGTTTCCTGTTAACTCTATACCCGCAACTGTGCTTTTTGATTCCGGTGCTACACATTCCTTTTTGTCTAAAAGTTTTGCAAGCAAACATGGGATGGAAGTTGTTAGTCTTGGGAGACCTTTACTAGTTAATACCCCAGGCAATCAAGTATTTTCGACACAGTATTGTCCTTCTGTTACCATAGAAATAGAAGAAGTTCCTTTCCCATCCTCTCTTATCTTGCTAGAATCCAAAGATCTAGATGTTATCTTAGGGATGGATTGGTTATCTCGTCACAGAGGAGTTATAGATTGTGCCAACCGTAAGGTGACTTTAACCAATAGCAATGGGGAAACTGTTTCTTTCTTTGCGTCCTCTCCTAAATCTCATGGTGTGGTCTTAAACCAAGTTGCTCTACAAGAGATTCCTATAGTACAAGACTACCCAGATGTGTTTCCGGAGGATTTGCCAGGTATGCCACCTAAGAGAGACATAGAGTTTCGGATAG
>RXON01005073.1:0-32523 GCA_009667805.1 Leptobrachium leishanense
ATGTAACCAGGAGGATACGGTATATGTAACCAGGCGGATACGGCTATATGTAACCAGGAGGATACGGGTATATATGTAACCAGGCGGATACGGCTATATGTAACCAGGCGGATACGGGTATATGTAACCAGGCGGATACGGTATATTGTCCAGGCGGATACGGGTATATGTAACCAGGCGGATACGGCTATATGTAACCAGGCGGATACGGCTATTTTGTAACAGGAGGAATACGGGTATATGTAACCAGGCAGGATACGGGTATATGTAACCAGGAGGATACGGGTATATGTAACAGAGGAGGATACGGGTATATGTAACCAGGCGGATACGGGTATATGTAACCAGGAGGATACGGGTATATGTAACCAGGCGGATACGGGTATATGTAACCAGGCGGATACGGGTATATGTAACCAGGCGGTACGGGTATATGTAACCAGGAGGATACGGGTATATGTAACCAGGCGGATACGGCTATATGTAACCAGGAGGATACGGGTATATGTAACCAGGCGGATACGGGTATATGTAACCAGGAGGATACGGGTTATATAAACAGGCGGATACGGGTATATGTAACCAGGAGGATACGGGTATATGTAACCAGGCGGATACGGCTATATGTAACCAGGAGGATACGGGTATATGTAACCAGGCGGATACGGGTATATGTAACCAGGCGGATACGGGTATATGTAACCAGGCGGATACGGTATATGTAACCAGGCGGATACGGGTATACCTATGTAACCAGGAGGATACGGCTATATGTAACCAGGCGGATACGGCTATATGTAACCAGGAGATACGGGTATGTGTAACCAGGCGGATACGGGTATAATATGTAACCAGGCGGATACGGGTATATGTAACCAGGAGGATACGGGTATATGTAACCAGGCGGATACGGGTATATGTAACCAGGCGGATACGGGTAATATGTAACCAGGCGGATACGGCTATTTGTAACCAGGAGGATACGGTGTATATATGTACCAGGCGGATACGGGTATATGTAACCAGAGCGATACGGGTATATGTAACCAGGCGGATACGGGTATATGTAACCAGGAGGATACGGCTATATGTAACCAGGCGGATACGGGTATATGTAACCAGGCGGATACGGGTATATGTAACCAGGCGGATACGGGTATATGTAACCAGGCGGATACGGGTATATGTAACCAGGCGGATACGGGTATATGTAACCAGGAGGATACGGCTATATGTAACCAGGCGGATACGGGTATATGTAACCAGAAGGATACGGCTATATGTAACCAGGCGGATACGGCTATATGTAACCAGGCGGATACGGGAATATGTAACCAGGCGGATACGGGAATATGTAACCAGGCGGATACGGCTATATGTAACCAGGCGGATACGGCTATTTGTAACCAGGAGGATACGGGTATATGTAACCAGGCGGATACGGGTATATGTAACCAGGCGGATACGGGTAATGTAACCAGGCGGATACGGGTATATGTACACCAGGCAGGATACGGCTATATTGTAACCAGGCGGATACGGGTATATGTAACCAGGCGGATACGGGTATATAGTAACCAGGCGGATACGGGTATATGTAACCAAGGCCGGATACGGCTATATGTAACCAGGCGGATACGGCTATATGTAACCAGGAGGATACGGGTTATGTACACCAGGCAGATACGGGTATATGTAACCAGGCGGATACGGCTATATGTACAGGCGGATACGGCTATATGTAACCAGGAGATACGACTATATGTAACCAGGAGGATACGGGTATATGTAACCAGGAGATACGGGTATATGTAACCAGGCGGATACGGGTTATATGTAACCAGGAGGATACGGGTATATGTAACCAAGGCGGATACGGGTATATGTAACCAGGAGGATACGGGTATATATAACCAGGCGGATACGGGTATAATGTAACGGAGGATATGGGTATATGTAACCAGGCGGATACGGCTATATGTAACCAGGCGGATACGGCTATATGTAACCAGGCGGATACGGGTATATGTAACCAGGCGGATACGGCTATATGTAACCAGGCGGATACGGGTAATATCATGTAACCAGGCAGGATACGGGTATATGTTACCAGGCGGATACGGGTATATGTAACCAGAGCGGATACGGTATATGTAACCAGGCGGATACGGTATAATGTAACCAGGTACGGATACGGGTTAATGTAACCAGGCGGATACGGGGATATGTAACCAGGCGGATACGGCTATATGTAACCAGGTGGATACGGGTATATGTAACCAGGAGGATACGGTATATGTAACCAGGCGGATACGGGTATATGTAACCAGGAGGATACGGCTATATGTAACCAGGAGGATACGGGTAATATGTAACCAGGAGGATACGGGTATATGTAACCAGGAGGATACGGGTATATGTAACCAGGAGGAGGAATACGGGTATATGTAACCAGGCGGATACGGGTATATGTAACCAGGAGGATAGGCTATATGTAACCAGGAGGATACGGGTATATGTCCAGGCGGATACGGGTATATGTAACCAGGAGGATACGGGTATATGTAACCAGGAGGATACGGGTATATGTACCAGGGGATACAGGTATATGTAACAGGCGGATACGGGTATATGTAAACAGGCGCCGGATACGGGTATATGTAAACAGGCGGATACGGGTATATGTAACCAGGCGATACGGCTATATGTAACCAGGAGGATACGGGTATATGTACCAGGCAGATACGGGTATATGTAACTAGGCGGATACGGTATATGTAACCAGGAGGATACGGGTATATGTACCCAGGAGGATACGGGTATATGTAACAGGAGGATACGGGTATATGTAACCAGGTGCATACGGGTATATGTAACCAGGCGGATACGGCTATATGTAACCAGGCGGATACGGGCTATTATGTAACAGGTGCTGATACGGGTATATGTACCACAGGCGATACGGCTCTATTTAACCAGGCGGATACGGGTATATGTAACCAGGCGGATAAGGGATATAGTAACCAGGAGGATACGGGTATATTGTAACCAGGAGGATACGGGTATATGTAACCAGGAGGATACGGGTATATGTAACCAGGAGGATACGGGTATATGTAACCAGGCGGATACGGGTATATGTAACCAGGAGGATACGGGTATATGTAACCAGGCGGATACGGGTATATGTAAAGAGAGAGGGTATATGTAACCGGGATATATGAATACCAGGAGGCGGATACGGGTATATGTAACCAGGAGGATACGGCTATATGTAACCAGGAGGAATACGGCTATATGTAACCAGGAGGAACGGCTATATGTAACAGGAGGATACGGGTATATGTAGAGAGGATACGGGTATATGTAACCAGGAGGATACGGGTATATGTACCACAGGAAGTAATACGGGATAATAAAAATGATAAAGGAGGATAGGGTATATGTAAAAACAGGAGGATACGGATATATGTAACCAAGGAGGATACGGCTATATGTAAAATAGGCGGATAATAGATGTAACCAGGCGGATAGGGTATATGTAACCAGGAGGATACGGGTATATGTAACCAGGAGGATACGGGTATAATGTAACCAGAGGATACGGGTATATGTAACCAGGCGGATACGGGTATATGTAACCAGGAGGATACGGCTAATAAAAAACAGGAGGATACGGGTATATGTAACCTGGCGGATACGGGTATATGTAACCAGGAGGATACGGGTATATGTACCAGGAGGATACGGGTATATGTAACCAGGAGGATACGGGTATATGTAAACAGGCGGATACGGGTATATGTAACAGGCGGATACGGGTATATGTAACCAGGCGGATACGGCTATATGTAACCAGGAGGATACGGGTATATGTAACCAGGCAGATACGGGTATATGTAACTAGGCGGATACGGGTATATGTACCAGGAGGATACGGGTATATGTAACAGGAGGATACGGGTATATGTAACCAGGAGGATAACGGGTATATGTAACCAGGTGCATACGGGTATATGTAACCAGGCGGATACGGCTATATGTACCAGGCGGATACGGGTATATGTAACCAGGTGCATACGGGTATATGTAACCAGGTGCATACGGGTATATGTAACCAGGCGGATACGGGTATATGTAACCAGGAGGATACGGGTATATGTAACCAGGAGGATACGGGTATATGTAACCAGGAGGATACGGGTATATTGTAACCAGGCGGATACGGGTATATGTAACCAGGAGGATAACGGGTATATGTAACCAGGCCGATACGGGTATATGTAACCAGGAGGATACGGGTATATGTAACCAGGAGGATACGGGTATATGTAACCAGGAGGATGGGTATATGTAACCAGGTGCATACGGGTATATGTAACCAGGCGGATACGGCTATTATGTAACCAGGCGGATTACGGGTATATGTAACCAGGCGGATACGGGTATATGTAACCAGGAGGATACGGGTATGTAACCAGGAGGATACGGGTATATGTAACAGGAGGATACGGGTATATGTAACCAGGAAGGATACGGGTATATGTGTACCAGGAGGATACGGGTATATGTAACCAGGCGGATACGGGTATATGTAACCAGGAGATACGGGTATATGTAACCAGGCGGATACGGGTATATGTAACCAGGAGGATACGGGTATATGTCCAGGAGGATACGGGTATATGTAACCAGGCGGATACGGGTATATGTAACCAGGAGGATACGGCTATATGTAACCAGGCGGATACGGGTATATGTAACCAGGAGGATACGGCTATATGTAACCAGGAGGATACGGGTATAATGTAACCAGGCGGATACGGGTATATGTAATCAGGAGGATACGGGTATATGTAACAGGAGTATACGGGTATATGTAACCAGGCGGATACGGGTATTGTAACCAGGAGGATACGGCTATATGTAACCAGGCGGATACGGGTATATGTAACCAGGAGGATACGGGTATATGTAACAGGAGGATACGGGTATATGTACCAGGCGGATACGGGTATATGTAATCAGGCGGATACGGGTATATGTAACCAGGAGGATACGGGTATATGTAACCAGGAGGATACGGGTATATGTAACCAGGCGGATACGGGTATATGTAACCAGGCGGATACGGCTATATGTAACCAGGAGGATACGGGTATATGTAACCAGGCGGATACGGGTATATGTAAACAGGCGGATACGGGTATATGTAACCAGGCGGATACGGGTATATGTAACCAGGCGGATACGGCTATATGTAACCAGGAGGATACGGGTATATGTAACCAGGCGGATACGGGTATAGTAAACGGGGATACGGGTATATGTAACCAGGCGGATACGGTATATGTAACCAGGCGGATACGGCTATATGTAACCAGGAGGATACGGGTATATGTAACCAGGTGGATACGGGTATATGTAACTAGGCGGATACGGGTATATGTAACCAGGAGGATACGGGTATATGTAACCAGGTGCATACGGGTATATGTAACCAGGCGGATACGGCTATATGTAACCAGGCGGATACGGGTATATGTAACCAGGTGCATACGGGTATATGTAACCAGGCGGATACGGCTATATGTAACCAGGCGGATACGGGTATATGTAACCAGGAGGATACGGGTATATGTAACCAGGCGGATACGGGTATATGTAACCAGGAGGATACGGCTATATGTAACCAGGCGGATACGGCGATATGTAACCAGGCGGATACGGCTATATGTAACCAGGCGGATACAGCTATATGTAACCAGGCGGATACAGCTATATGTAACCAGGCGGATACGGGTATATGTAACCAGGCGGATACGGGAATATGTAACCAGGCGGATACGGGAATATGTAACCAGGCGGATACGGGTATATGTAACCAGGCGGATACGGGTATATGTAACCAGGCGGATACAGCTATATGTAACCAGGCGGATACGGGTATATGTAACCAGGCGGATACAGCTATATGTAACCAGGCGGATACGGGTATATGTAACCAGGCGGATACGGGACCAGGCGGATACGGGTATATGTAACCAGGAGGATACGGGTATATGTAACCAGGAGGATACGGGTATATGTAACCAGGAGGATACGGCTATATGTAACCAGGCGGATACGGGTATATGTCACCAGGTGGATACGGCTATATGTAACCAGGCGGATACGGCTATATGTAACCAGGCGGATACGGCTATATGTAACCAGGCGGATACGGGTATATGTAACCAGGCGGATACGGGTATATGTAACCAGGCGGATACGGGTATATGTAACCAGGCGGATACGGGTATATGTAACCAGGCGGATACGGGTATATGTAACCAGGAGGATACGGGTATATGTAACCAGGCGGATACGGGTATATGTAACCAGGCGGATACGGGTATATGTAACCAGGCGGATACGGGTATATGTAACCAGGCGGATACGGGTATATGTAACCAGGAGGATACGGGTTATGTAACCAAGGCGGATACGGGTATATGTAACCAGGCGGATACGGGTATATGTAACCAGGCGGATACGGGTATATGTAACCAGGCGGATACGGGTATATGTAACCAGGCGGATACGGGTATATGTAACAAGGGATACGGGTATATGTAACCAGGCGGATACGGGTATATGTAACCAGGCGGATACGGGTATATGTAACCAGGCGGATACGGGTATATGTAACCAGGCGGATACGGGTATATGTAACCAGGAGGATACGGGTATATGTAACCAAGCGGATACGGGTATATGTAACCAGGCGGATACGGGTATATGTAACCAGGCGGATACGGGTATATGTAACCAGGCGGATACGGGTATATGTAACCAGGCGGATACGGGTATATGTAACCAGGAGGATACGGGTATATGTAACCAAGCGGATACGGGTATATGTAACCAGGCGGATACGGGTATATGTAACCAGGCGGATACGGGTATATGTAACCAGGCGGATACGGGTATATGTAACCAGGCGGATACGGCTATACAGTTGTGTTCAAAATGATTCAACCCCCAATGCTGTAAAGGGTTTTAGGGAATTTAGTGACATTTGTAATTGTATTCAGAATGAAATCCTACAAGGACTTTTTAAAGAACCATATGCAACTAAAATGACATCAATTGGTTTTGTAATACAGTAGTAAATGTTTCTTTTGTGAATTCTTCATTGACACAATTATTCACCCCTTAAAGACTACCACTCCGAAGAACAGAGTTCATTCAAGTGTTTTCAATCAGGTATTGAAAACACCTGTGGATGTCACGGAGCAGCAATAAAGCATAATAAGCACCAATTAGGCAGCTTTAAAATGACTGTGATACTCAGCTCCTTCTAGACATTTACTGGTGTGGTTACAAACATGGTGAAGTCAAGAGAATGGTCCAGGAAGACAAGAGAAGAGGTGATTACTCTTCACAGGAAGGGCAATGGCTATAAGAAGATTGCAAAGATGTTAAACATACCAAGAGAGACCATAGGAAGCATTATTCGCAAATTCAAGGCAAAGGGCATGTTGAAACGCTACCTGGTCGTGGCAGAAAGAAGATGCTGACTTCGACTGCTGTGCGCTACCTGAAGCGTAGAGTGGAGAAAAGTCCCGTGTGACTGCTGAGGAACTGAGAAAAGATTTGTCAGATGTGGGTACTGAAGTTTCAGCTCAGACAATACGGCGCACACTGCGTAATGAAGGCTCCATGCCAGAACTCCCAGGCGCAACCTTGCGGTCTCCAAAGAATAAGAAGAGTCGACTGCAGTATGCCAAAAGCCATGTGGACAAACCACAGAAGTTTTGGGATAGTGTTCTGTGGACTGATGAAACAAATTAGAACTGTTTGGGTCCATGGATCAACGCTATGTTGGAGGAGGAAGAACAAGGCCTATGAAGAAAAGAACACCTTGCCTACTGTGAAGCATGGCGGGGGGTCAATCATGCTTTGGGGCTGTTTTGCTTCTGCAGGTACAGGGAAGCTTCAGCGTGTGCAAGGTACCATGAATTTCTTCAGTACCAGGAGATATTGGATGACAATGTGATGCAGTCCGTCACAAACCTGAGGCTTGGGAGACGTTGGACCTTTCAACAGGACAATGATCCCCAAGCATACCTCCAAGTCCACTAGAGCATGGTTGCAGATTAAAGGCTGGAACATTTTGGAGTGGCCATCGCAGTCACCTGACTTAAAGAAAGCAGTTGCAGTGCGCAAGCTAAGAATGTGACTGAACTGGAGGCTTTGCCCATGACGAATGGGCGAAGATACCCGTAGATGGCTGCAAGACACTTGTGTCAAGCTATGCTTCACGTTTAAAAGCTGTTATAACTGTAAAAGGATGTTGTACTAAGTACTAAGATTGAATGTCACTTGGGGGTTGAATAAAACTGATAATGATGTGAGCACAGAAAAGACATTTGTGGTTATTTCATTATAAATGTTATGTTATATTTGTCTGACCTACACGTGCCTCTGATTTAATTGTAAGCAAGATGACTGAATGATCAAAATCAATGTCAAACTGGCCAAAACACTCAATTTCAGTGGGGGTTGAATAATTTTGAACACAACTGTATGTAACCAGGCGGATACGGGTATATGTAACCAGGAGGATACAGGTATATGTAACCAGGAGGATACGGGTATACGTAACCAGGCAGATACGGGTATATGTAACCAGGCAAATACGGCTATATGTAACCAGGCGGATACGGCTATATGTAACCAGGCGGATACGGGTATATGTAACCAGGAGGATACGGGTATATGTAACCAGGCGGATACGGCTATATGTAACCAGGAGGATACGGGTATATGTAACCAGGCGGATACGGGTATATGTAACCAGGCGGATACGGGTATATGTAACCAGGAGGATACGGGTATATGTAACCAGGAGGATACGGGTATATGTAACCAGGAGGATACGGGTATATGTAACCAGGAGGATACGGGTATATGTAACCAGGCGGATACGGGTATATGTAACCAGGCGGATACGGGTATATGTAACCAGGCGGAATACAGGTATATGTAACCAGGCGGAATACAGGTATATGTAACCAGGCGGATACGGCTATATGTAACCAGGCAGATACGGGTATATGTAACCAGGCGGATACGGGTATATGTAACCAGGCGGATACGGGTATATGTAACCAGGATGATACGGGTATATGTAACCAGGAGGATACAGGTATATGTAACCAGGAAGATACGGGTATATGTAACCAGGTGGATACGGCTATATGTAAACAGGCGGATACGGGTATATGTAACCAGGCGGATACGGGTATATGTAACCAGGCGGATACGGCTATATGTAACCAGGCGGATACGGGTATATGTAACCAGGCGGATACGGGTATATGTAACCAGGCGGATACGGGTATATGTAACCAGGAGGATACAGGTATATGTAACCAGGAGGATACGGGTATATGTAACCAGGCGGATACGGCTATATGTAACCAGGTGGATACGGGTATATGTAACCAGGAGGATACGGGTATATGTAACCAGGAGGATACGGGTATATGTAACCAGGAGGATACGGGTATATGTAACCAGGAGGATACGGGTATATGTAACCAGGCGGATACGGCTATATGTAACCAGGCGGATACGGGTATATGTAACCAGGAGGATACGGGTATATGTAACCAGGAGGATACGGGTATATGTAACCAGGCGGATACGGCTATATGTAACCAGGCGGATACGGGTATATGTAACCAGGCGGATACGGCTATATGTAACCAGGCGGATACGGGTATATGTAACCAGGCGGATACGGGTATATGTAACCAGGCGGATACGGGTATATGTAACCAGGCGGATACGGGTATATGTAACCAGGCGGATACGGGTATATGTAACCAGGAGGATACGGGTATATGTAACCAGGCGGATACGGGTATATGTAACCAGGCGGATACGGGTATATGTAACCAGGAGGATACGGGTATATGTAACCAGGCGGATACGGGTATATGTAACCAGGCGGATACGGGTATATTTATTTATTTATTTATAAAGGATTTTACCAGGAAGGATACATTGAGATTTCTCTCGTTTTCAAGTATGTCCTGATATATGTAACCAGGCGGATACGGGTATATGTAACCAGGCGGATACGGGTATATGTAACCAGGCGGATACGGGTATATGTAACCAGGCGGATACGGGTATATGTAACCAGGCGGATACGGGTATATGTAACCAGGCGGATACGGGTATATGTAACCAGGAGGATACGGGTATATGTAACCAGGCAGATACGGCTATATGTAACCAGGCAGATACGGGTATATGTAACCAGGAGGATACGGCTATATGTAACCAGGCGGATACGGCTATATGTAACCAGGCGGATACGGGTATATGTAACCAGGCGGATACGGGTATATGTAACCAGGAGGATACGGGTATATGTAACCAGGCGGATACGGGTATATCTAACCAGGCGGATACGGGTATATCTAACTAGGCGGATACGGCTATATTGTAACCAGGCGGATACGGCTATATGTAACCAGGCGGATACGCTATTATGTAACCAGGCAGATACGGTATATGTAACCAGGCGGATACGGCTATATGTAACCAGGCGGATACGGCTATATGTAACCAGGCGGATACGGGTATATGTAACCAGGCGGATACGGGTTATGTAACCAGGCGGATACGGGTATATGTAACCAGGCGGATACGGGTATATGTAACCAGGCAGATACGGGTATAGTAACCAGGCAGATACGGGTATATGTAACCAGGCGGATACGGGTATATTTAACCAGGCGGATACGGGTATATCTAACCAGGCGGATACGGGTATATCTAACCAGGCGGATACGGGTATATTTATTTATTTATTTTATTATAAAGGATTTTACCAGGAAGGATACATTGAGATTTCTTCTCGTTTTCAAGGTATGTCCTGATATATGTAACCAGGCGGATACGGCTATATGTAACCAGGCGGATACGGTATATGTAACCAGGCGGATACGGTATATGTAACCAGGCGGATACGGTATATGTAACCAGGCAGATACGGGTATATGTAACCAGGCAGATACGGGTATATGTAACCAGGCGGATACGGGTATATGTAACCAGGAGGATACGGGTATATGTAACCAGGCAGATACGGGTATATGTAACCAGGCGGATACGGGTATATGTAACCAGAGGATACGGTATATGTAACCAGGCAGATACGGCTATATGTAACCAGGCAGATACGGGTATATGTAACCAGGAGGATACGGCTATATGTAACCAGGCGGATACGGCTATATGTAACCAGGCGGATACGGGTATATGTAACCAGGAGGATACGGGTATATATGTAACCAGGAGGATACGGGTATATGTAACCAGGCGGATACGGGTATATCTAACCAGGCGGATACGGGTATATGTAACCAGGCGGATACGGCTATATGTAACCAGGCGGATACGGCTATATGTAACCAGGCGGATACGGCTATATGTAACCAGGCGGATACGGGTATATGTAACCAGGCGGATACGGGTATATGTAACCAGGCGGATACGGGTATATGTAACCAGGCGGATACGGGTATATGTAACCAGGCAGATACGGGTATATGTAACCAGGCAGATACGGGTATATGTAACCAGGCGGATACGGGTATATGTAACCAGGCGGATACGGGTATATCTAACCAGGCGGATACGGGTATATCTAACCAGGCGGATACGGGTATATTTATTTATTTATTTATTTATAAAGGATTTTACCAGGAAGGATACATTGAGATTTCTCTCGTTTTCAAGTATGTCCTGATATATGTAACCAGGCGGATACGGCTATATGTAACCAGGCGGATACGGGTATATGTAACCAGGCGGATACGGTATATGTAACCAGGCAGATACGGGTATATGTAACCAGGCAGATACGGGTATATGTAACCAGGCGGATACGGGTATATGTAACCAGGAGGATACGGGTATATGTAACCAGGCAGATACGGCTATATGTAACCAGGCGGATACGGGTATATGTAACCAGGCAGATACGGGTATATGTAACCAGGCGGATACGGGTATATGTAACCAGGAGGATACGGGTATATGTAACCAGGCGGATACGGGTATATGTAACCAGGAGGATACGGGTATATGTAACCAGGCGGATACGGGTATATGTAACCAGGCGGATACGGGTATATGTAACCAGGCGGATACGGGTATATGTAACCAGGCGGATACGGGTATATGTAACCAGGAGGATACGGGTATATGTAACCAGGCAGATACGGCTATATGTAACCAGGCAGATACGGGTATATGTAACCAGGAGGATACGGCTATATGTAACCAGGCGGATACGGCTATATGTAACCAGGCGGATACGGGTATATCTAACCAGGCGGATACGGGTATATGTAACCAGGAGGATACGGGTATATGTAACCAGGCGGATACGGGTATATCTAACCAGGCGGATACGGGTATATCTAACCAGGCGGATACGGCTATATGTAACCAGGCGGATACGGCTATATGTAACCAGGCGGATACGGCTATATGTAACCAGGCGGATACCGCTATTTGTAACCAGGCAGATACGGGTATATGTAACCAGGCGGATACGGCTATATGTAACCAGGCAGATACGGCTATATGTAACCAGGCGGATACGGGTATATGTAACCAGGCGGATACGGGTATATGTAACCAGGCGGATACGGGTATATGTAACCAGGCGGATACGGGTATATGTAACCAGGCAGATACGGGTATATGTAACCAGGCAGATACGGGTATATGTAACCAGGCGGATACGGGTATATGTAACCAGGCGGATACGGGTATATCTAACCAGGCGGATACGGGTATATCTAACCAGGCGGATACGGGTATATTTATTTATTTATTTATTTATAAAGGATTTTACCAGGAAGGATACATTGAGATTTCTCTCGTTTTCAAGTATGTCCTGATATATGTAACCAGGCGGATACGGCTATATGTAACCAGGCGGATACGGGTATATGTAACCAGGCGGATACGGG
Source organism: Leptobrachium leishanense (assembly GCA_009667805.1). Taxonomy (NCBI): domain Eukaryota; kingdom Metazoa; phylum Chordata; class Amphibia; order Anura; family Megophryidae; genus Leptobrachium; species Leptobrachium leishanense. The sequence continues at coordinate 13,047 of RXON01005073.1, forward strand.
TATATGTAACCAGGCGGATACGGTATATGTAACCAGGCAGATACGGGTATATGTAACCAGGCAGATACGGGTATATGTAACCAGGCGGATACGGGTATATGTAACCAGGAGGATACGGGTATATGTAACCAGGCAGATACGGGTATATCTAACCAGGCGGATACAGGTATATGTCCCCTACACTCAACTGAAACTGCCCTCACCAAAGTCACCAACGACCTCCTAACTGCTAAAAAACACGGCCACTGTTCTATTCTCATCCTGCTTGACCTCTCGGCTGCTTTTGACACTGTTGACCACCCCCTCCTTCTACTGACCCTCAACTCTCTGGGTCTCGGTGACACTGCACTTGCTTGGATTGACTCCTATTTATCCAACAGGTCCTTCTGTGTGTCCTTTGCTGGTAACTCCTCCTCCTCATTGCCTCTATCTGTTGGTGTACCTCAAGGCTCTGTCCTTGGTCCTCTGCTCTTTTCCATCTACACCTCCTCCCTGGGCAAAAATCATCAACAGCTTTGGCTTTAATTACCACCTCTACGCTGATGACACTCAGATCTACCTCTCTACCCCTGATCTCTCTCCCCCTGTCCTTTCCAAAGTCAGTGACTGTTTATCTGGCATCTCCTCCTGGATGGCCTCACCACCTAAAGATCAACATGTCAAAGACTGAGCTCCTACTTATTCCTCCCTCTAATGCCGCCCCACCTCCTGACTTCTCGATCACGGTGGAGGGTATCACCATCTCCCCATCAAACCAAGTTCGCTGTCTTGGAGTTACACTTGACTCTGCTCTTTCCTTCATCCCCCACATCAAGTCTCTTTCCTCCTCCTGCCGATACCAACTGCGTAATATTTACAGAATTCGGCCATTTCTTACCGCTGTCGCCACAAAACAACTCATACACGCCCTGGTAATCTCCCGACTCGACTATTGCAATAATCTCTTATCTGGCCTCCCTCTGTCCCGCCTCTCCCCCCTACAATCCATCCTGAACGCCTCCGCCAGGCTAATTCACCTCACCCGCCGCTCTGTCTCTGCCGCTCCCCTCTGCGAGTCCCTTCACTGGCTCCCATCCACTGCAGAATTAAGTTCAAAATCCTTATCCTTACCTACAAAAGCCTCACTAACTCAGCGCCCCACTACCTGTCCTCACTAATCACCAAATACACCCCAGCCCGCTCCCTAAGGTCAAACAGTGACCTGCGCCTAGCTTCTCCCCGCATCACCTCTTCCCATGATAGACTGCAGGATTTCTCACGCGCAGCCCCCACTCTCTGGAACGCTCTCCCTCGTACTGTCAGACTTTCCCCTAACTTCTCTTCCTTCAAACGCTCCCTTAAAACATTCCTATTTAGGGAAGCCTACCACCCAACTCACTGACGCAACCATCAATCACTCTCACCTTACAGTCCTCTCCTCCTGTTTCCAACCCCAACCCTCCCAGATTGTGAGTTCCTACGGGAATAGGGCCTCATCTCCTCCTGTACTGTTTGTCAAATGTTGTTCAATGTATTGTAACCCTGTCTATACTGTGCTTATTGTACAGCGCTGCGGAATATGCTGGCGCTTTATAAATAAAGAATAATAATAATAATAATAATATGTAACCAGGCGGATACGGGTATATGTAACCAGGCGGATACGGGTATATGTAACCAGGCGGATACGGCTATATGTAACCAGGAGGATACGGGTATATGTAACCAGGAAGATACGGGTATATGTAACCAGGTGGATACGGCTATATGTAACCAGGTGGATACGGCTATATGTAACCAGGCGGATACGGGTATATGTAACCAGGCGGATACGGGTATATGTAACCAGGCGGATACGGCTATATGTAACCAGGCGGATACGGCTATATGTAACCAGGAGGATACGGCTATATGTAACCAGGCGGATACGGGTATATGTAACCAGGCGGATACGGGTATATCTAACCAGGCGGATATGGGTATATCTAACCAGGCGGATACGGCTATATGTAACCAGGCGGATACGGCTATATGTAACCAGGCGGATACGGCTATATGTAACCAGGCGGATACGGGTATATGTAACCAGGCGGATACGGCTATTTGTAACCAGGCAGATACGGGTATATGTAACCAGGCGGATACGGCTATATGTAACCAGGCGGATACGGGTATATGTAACCAGGCGGATACGGCTATATGTAACCAGGCGGATACGGCTATATGTAACCAGGCGGATACGGGTATATGTAACCAGGCGGATACGGGTATATGTAACCAGGCGGATACGGGTATATGTACCAGGCGGACGGTATATGTAACCAGGCGGATACGGGTATATGTAACCAGGCGGATACGGGTATATGTAACCAGGCAGATACGGGTATATGTAGCCAGGCAGATATGGGTATATGTAACCAGGCGGATACGGGTATATCTAACCAGGCGGATACGGGTATATTTATTTATTTATTTATTTATAAAGGATTTTACCAGGAAGGATACATTGAGATTTCTCTCGTTTTCAAGTATGTCCTGATATATGTAACCAGGCGGATACGGGTATATGTAACCAGGCGGATACGGGTATATGTAACCAGGCGGATACGGGTATATGTAACCAGGCGGATACGGTATATGTAACCAGGCAGATACGGGTATATGTAACCAGGCAGATACGGGTGTCACGGAAGGGACATAGGGGCTCTGCGCAGCGAGACCCAGGACTCAAACCCAAGACATTTTAAAAAGGACCTTGTGTTCCTTTGAACGTTTGCAGTGTGCGTTTCAATGTATGAACAGTTTATTTTCCTTGCTAGATGTGGTTTTACTTGATGTGCTGTATTAAGATGTACCCTGTGTGATTTTAAATATACTTTACATCGTTTGGTTTTAGTTTAATTTAGTTTAGTGAAATGACATAGCTTTGGTTTTAAAATACTATATTCCTGTAGGTAAATGTGTCTTTGTGTATACAGTAAACAAGCTTTGCTGTTGTGTAAATTATGCGTCAGGGATTTTCCCATTATCTAAGTACATGTTTAATTTAAGGGATCTCTGATAGTGTGTGTGTTTAATCTGATGTGCTGGAACAATAGATGTAGAAATGTTATGTGGACTGAAGGCTAAGAGAATGTGAAGAATGTTGATTGTAAATAACTGCCATACCTCATTGTATGGGTAGGCTCCTAATTAGTATGGTATGCAAATTATGACTGCTATACTTCAGCATAAATAGTGGCGTTGTTTCATTAAAGAGTTCAGTTCATCTGAGTGTTTGAAACATACAGCTCTGCCTGGTGTTTTCATTTCACGTCGGCTACATATCACCACTACCAGGAACGGGTCCCTCTAACTTTGCGGCAGAACCTCGATTCGCCGCGCCGTTGCGCCACCTATTTTGGGATACCGCAACCACCAGAATTGGGACCTCGACTCAGCACCGTGCCAGCATCGTCAAGGAGACTCTACTGAACCGCGGTTCGCCACGCAGACCGTCTCCAGCCTTTCAATGGTCAGTAGATCCGCTGCTCGAGACGCCGAGTGCCGTGCCACTCGGTAGTCGAGCGGATTTCCACCGTGGGTGCCCCATCTACTCTCCAGATCTACACCGCCACGTAGGCTTCTACCCAAGCCGCTCGAGACGCCGGGTGCCGTGCCACTCGGTAGTCGGGCTTGGCAACACCAACGAGGGGGTCAGATAGAGCCGGACCGCAGGCGGATACTCCATTCCGTCATACTGGTGGCAGCGGTGGGATCGCTCTCTGCCGGCCCCTAGGAGACATACGCCATGGCGGTGTACACCCACTACGACAGGGACACCCTGCGTGGGATGTTGGAGAACGGGGGGGAACGCCGGGTAACAAGAAGAGAAAGACCCTGATCAAGGAACTGACCAGGATGGATCAGGACGAGGCGATGATGCCCGTCCCCAGCCCTGTCCAGGCGGAGGTGGAGATGCTGGCCTCAGAGAGTTGCGGCGTCGGATTGCCCTGCTCGGTGATGCCGGCGGAGGGGGCCAGATACGAGGTGATACGGAAGTTCTACCGGGAAGTTGAGCAGGAGAAGGAACGCCAGCACCAGTTGCGGTTGGCAGAGCTCCGCGGAGCAGAGACTGAATACAGTAACCCCGAACCCTACCCCGTGGAACCCTGGGTCGAGGCTCACAGCTCGACTGGAGCTTCACCTTGGGAGTCTGCAACCCCAGTGATTGCCCTTGCGGGACTCTCAGCTCGCCTGGAGCCTGTACTAAGGACGTCACTCATCCCAGCGACCCTCGGATGGAGACTCACAGCTCGCCTGGAGCTGCATCTGAGGACGCCACATTCCCCGTTGAGGAGCGGTGCTCCTGTGCTGGCACCTTCGCCGACATGAAGGTCGTGTTGGCAAGAAGGCTGCAGGAGGGCCTGGAGCGGGACCAGAGGTCCACAGAGGAACTGTGGTACGAGGCCCTGGACCATGAGCGGGACTGCCATGGTGTGTACATTCCTTCCGACGCTGTCGTCCATTGGGTGCAGTACGATGTGCGAGCAGCGTTCCTGCAAGGTCGGGCCCCAGAGGAGTGGGAGGCCGAGCTCCGGAGTCTGGTGCAACAGGAGATCGCACTGGACGCCGCGTACCGCGCGCTCCGGTGGCTAACCGCCCCTCCGACCGTGCGCCCTATGGAAGGCAGTTCCACTGCAGGGCCTCGCTACGGAGGCACGGGGCTGCTCTACGAGGGCATGGCCGCCGACCCCGAGTTTGGAGAGGAGACAGAGAACGGATGGAAGACATCCTGGAGCGACGGGAACTGGAGATTCCGTCAGACAGCAGGGACTCGGTGTTTGAGGAGCTGGAGTCCCTAGCCGAGCGAGAGTGGGAGCTCGAGGTGGCTTACCGAAAACTGTTGGACGGCGTTCCGCAGTCGAGCCTGAGCTCCCCGTGGTGGGACGGGTCGGCGGAGGAAGTCGACAGTCCCCAGGTTTGGGACCTATGGGAGGCCGAGGCGGACCATGGGTGCCCGTGGGGGTTCCGGCAGAGGAAGTTACCCCCTTCACCCCGCAAGAGGACAGGGTGGCTGAGGCCACGGGTCCAGTGGGGGAGGAGACGGATGGTCTCCCCGGGATGGGTTGTGCGCAACCATTGTTTGCCCCGGGGGGTGAAGTGACCATCCTTCTCCAAGGAGATCTTCAACCAGCGGAAGAGCTGGCTACGGGGCAGAGTGCCGCTGGCCTCTGCCCACTGCTTACAGTCCGCCAGGAGAAGCAGACAGATGGTTCCCTCGGGATGGGTTGTGCGCAACCATTGATTGCCCCGGGGGGGGAAGAAACCATCCTCCCGCAAGGAGATCCTCACCCAGCTGAAGAGCTGGCCACGGGGCAGAGCGCCGCTGGCCTCTGCCCACTACCCACGGTCTGCCAGGTGGAGCAGACAGATGGTCCCTCCGGGCTGGGTTGTGCGCAACCGCTGATGGCCCCGGGGGGAAAGAAACCATCCTCCCGCAAGGAGATCCCCACCCAGCGGAAGAGCTGACGCCAGGGCAGAGCGCCGCTGGCCTCTGCCCGTTTCTCCCAACTTGCCCGCGGGGCAGAGCGAGGAGGACCCCGTGCAACTGCTGTTGCATCCATTTGTCCCCTTCGTCGGCTGCAGGGAAGAGCAGCCAGGTTGGGCTCTATTTGCTCCTCCGGTTGCCGTGTCCGTACTTGGCCATCCAGCCGAAGAGCTGGCCACGGGGCAGAGTGCCGCTGGCCTCTGCCCATCTCCCACCCTCTGCCCCGAGGAGCAGAAAGGGGATACCCTCGCGCTGCTGATCCCGCAGCCCTTGACCCCATCTAACCCCCTGGACTTTGTTCCGGTACCCACCTCCCCAGCAGAAGAGCTGGCAACGGGGCAGAGTGCATCTGGCCTCTGTCCACCCTCCGTCGTCTGCCCTGAGGAGCAGGCGAGTTTACCCAAGCTGCTTGTCTCACAGCCGTTGACCCCATCTGACCCCCTGGACGTTGTTCCTGTGCCCACTCCCCCAGCAGAAGAGCTGGCAACGGGAGAGAGGGCCGCTGGCCTCTGCCCATCTCCACAACCCTTTGGCCCGGAGGCCCCATGCAGCCACTGTTTTCCCCAACGGCTGACCAGGACACTCGGGGCGCGTGCACTTGGCACCCGTTTTTCCCGGGTGCACGGTACCACTGGAAACGGCACAGGTGGTACCTCTCCCCAACCACGGGACACTTATTCTGGAGGGGGTACCCCGAAGGACTTACAACCTGCCAGGCACGGCCGCGAGCACCACTGGAGAAGCCTGGCGGCTCGCCTCTTGCCCACGGACTATGGGCCGCAGAGACTGCACCGACTCCCCCTATACGACCCGTGTGGGTCCCACCGGGCTCGTCGGACTTTGGAAAGGGGGAGGAGTGTCACGGAAGGGACATAGGGGCTCTGCGCAGCGAGACCCAGGACTCAAACCAAGACATTTTTAAAAGGACCTTGTGTTCCTTTGAACGTTTGTTTGCAGTGTGCGTTTCAATGTATGAACAGTTTATTTTCCTTGCTAGATGTGGTTTTACTTGATGTGCTGTATTAAGATGTACCCTGTGTGATTTTAAATATACTTTACATCGTTTGGTTTTAGTTTAATTTAGTTTAGTGAAATGACATAGCTTTGGTTTTAAAATACTATATTCCTGTAGGTAAATGTGTCTTTGTGTATATACAGTAAACAAGCTTTGCTGTTGTGTAAATTATGCGTCAGGGATTTTCCCATTATCTAAGTACATGTTTAATTTAAGGGATCTCTGATAGTGTGTGTTTAATCTGATGTGCTGGAACAATAGATGTAGAAATGTTATGTGGACTGAAGGCTAAGAGAATGTGAAGAATGTTGATTGTAAATAACTGCCATACCTCATTGTATGGGTAGGCTCCTAATTAGTATGGGTATGCAAATTATGACTGCTATACTTCAGCATAAATAGTGGCGTTGTTTCATTAAAGAGTTCAGTTCATCTGAGTGTTTGAAACATACAGCTCTGCCTGGTGTTTTCATTTCACGTCGGCTACATATCACCACTACCCAGGAACGGGTCCCTCTAACTTTGCGGCAGAACCTCGATTCGCCGCGCCGTTGCGCCACCTATTTTGGGATACCGCAACCACCCAGAATTGGGACCTCGACTCAGCACCGTGCCAGCATCGTCAAGGAGACTCTACTGAACCGCGGTTCGCCACGCAGACCGTCTCCAGCCTTTCAATGGTCAGTAGATCCGCTGCTCGAGACGCCGAGTGCCGTGCCACTCGGTAGTCGAGCGGATTTCCACCGTGGGTGCCCCATCTACTCTCCAGATCTACACCGCCACGTAGGCTTCTACCCAAGCCGCTCGAGACGCCGGGTGCCGTGCCACTCGGTAGTCGGGCTTGGCAACACCAACGAGGGGGTCAGATAGAGCCGGACCGCAGGCGGATACTCCATTCCGTCATAACGGGTATATGTAACCAGGCGGATACGGGTATATGTAACCAGGAGGATACGGGTATATGTAACCAGACAGATACGGGTATATCTAACCAGGCGGATACGGGTATATGTAACCAGGCGGATACGGGTATATGTAACCAGGCGGATACGGGTATATGTAACCAGGCGGATACGGCTATATGTAACCAGGCGGATACGGCTATAGGTAACCAGGCGGATATGGCTATAGGTAACCAGGCGGATACGGCTATTTGTAACCAGGCGTATACGGGTATATGTAACCAGGAGGATACGGGTATATGTAACCAGGCGGATACGGGTATATGTAACCAGGCGGATACGGGTATATGTAACCAGGCGGATACGGCTATTTGTAACCAGGCGGATATGGGTATATGTAACCAGGCGGATACGGGTATATGTAACCAGGCGGATACGGCTATATGTAACCAGGCGGATACGGGTATATCTAACCAGGCGGATACGGCTATATGTAACCAGGAGGATACGGCTATATGTAACCAGGAGGATACGGGTATATGTAACCAGGCGGATACGGCTATATGTAACCAGGCGAATACGGCTATTTGTAACCAGGCGGATACGGCTATATGTAACCAGGCGGATACGGCTATATGTAACCAGGCGGATACGGCTATATGTAACCAGGCGGATACGGCTATTTGTAACCAGGCGGATACGGGTATATGTAACCAGGAGGATACGGGTATATGTAACCAGGCGGATACGGGTATATGTAACCAGGCAGATACGGCGATATGTAACTAGGCAGATACGGGTATATCTAACCAGGCGGATACGGCTATATGTAACCAGGCGGATACTGTGTGTGGAAATTTCCATTCAGATTTCATTTAGTGTAAAATTCTATATTTCACATTTTATTATCCAAACCTTTGTGTTTATCTATTCTATATTCTTATGTTATATATATTCTATGGAGGGTCTTGTGGGGAAAAATGAAATGGTTATCTGTTACTGCATTTTTCTGAGAAAATACACTGTTTTAACCAAAACTGAAAAAATTTAGGAATTTTCCTATTTCCATGACATTAAGTTCTAATTTTAATAAGGACTCGGAGGCGAGTATTTTGCCATCTCTTTCTTTACTTTCTTCACAGCAGCAAAGAGTTAACAGTATGAAAAAACAAACTTTCCCCAACAACAGGGGTAAACACGCCCACACCCTCTCCCAGTCTGTCCACTTTGTCCCGCCCAGAGATAGGCCACTCCTCTTTCTTTGCAGGTCAGCAGTCAGAATCTCCAGGACGAAACGGAGCTACCCGACGGGGAGACAAACAAGCCAAATACGGCCGGGCGTGGGGAAACCATCAAGAATGCCGTCAAGCCAGATCGATCAGCGCGAGGCTGGAAGAGAAGAAGAAGAAACACGAGGCAGAGGTTAAAACCAAGCCATCAGAAGCTGCATCGCAAGGCGCGGTGAAAGATCACAAAAGCCAGAGCCAAGGAAATCATTTTATTCAGCAACACGTACGCAGAAATGGCACAGAGCACATCGCAATAGCGCAGATGCGCACAGTAAATAAGACACGGACAACCAAAGGAAGCTGTTTAATGAAGGAAACAGTCGAAAGGGAGGGAACAATGGGGGGGAAAATACTCGCCTCCGAGTCCTTATTAAAATTAGAACTTTCCGTCATGGAAATAGGAAAATTCCTCAATTTTATCCCAGAACTCAGAGGCTCCTATTTTTGCCAATTCAAAGCTGAGCAACAACAGTCTCTGTCCAGTGTCTAAGAGGGCGTAGGTAGAAAAGACGAGCAGTCGACTCCCTTGACCAGTCCGCGGAACGCATGATGTCCTCCAGGCGACAGCCAGCCGCAAAAGCCGAGGAAACCATGGCGGCCCGGACCGAGTGGGCCCCATAGGAGGCGGTATCAACCCCCGTCAGTTCCAGCAACCAGCGCACCCATCGAGCCAAGATCGCCGAGGACACAGGGCGATGCGGGGCACGGAAGGACAGGAACAGGGGGGAAACGGCCCCAGTCCGGAAACCCATCAGCCGGTTCTCATAAAGTCGGAGACATCGAACCGGGCACAGCAAAGGACGGTCCGGGTAAGACGGAAAAAACACAGCCGAGATAGAGGTCTTAGTACGTCTAGACACATCGAAGGTGACACCGTCCGGGCCAAAAGAACGAGAAGGATAATCCAGTGCCCGAACATCACCCACACGTTTACAAGACCGTAAACAGAAAAGCATCACCAGTTTCGCCGACAATTGCCGTAGGGATAGATCCCCGTTGTCCGGCCAGGACTCCAAAAAACGTAAGACCCGGGAAACATCCCATGTGGAGGAGTACCGAGGGAGGGGGGGCCGCTCAAAGCGAGCTCCCCGCAACAGACGGCAAACCAAAGGATGTTGACCCAGAGCCACCCTGGCGAAACCAACATGACCCGCAGACATAGCCGAGCGGTACACGTTCAAGGTGCGGAAAGCCAGTCCAGAGTCGAACAGAGACGTCAGAAAGTCCAATGCTGAACTCAGAGATGCTGAAACGGGATCCTGATGCCGTCCCATACACCAGTCAGCCCATCTGCCCCAGGCAGAGCCGTACGCACTCCGGGTGCTGGGGGCCCATGCTTGCAATAGAAGTTCCCCATTCCGGATCGAAATCTCTTGGCTTTGCCAGGCAAATCGGAAACCAGCCACGCTAGAAGATCCAGGCTGCCGTCCGCCAGCAGAGGATGGGGTGCATCCGCCACGTCTCGAAGGAGGTCTGGGCGGCGGGGTAGCATCCTGGGGGTATCGATTGCGAGTTCCAGGAGGGTCGGGAACCAGGGCTGAGTCGTCCAAAAAGGAGTAATCAGGACCAGTGTCGCTCCTTGAGTCCTGAGTTGCCCCAGTGTCCGAGCAATCAGGGCGAAGGGGGGAAAGGCATAATGACGGGTCCCGGACCAGTCTTGTAGGAAGGCATCCACTGCCAGAGCATCTGGATCCGGCCTCCAGCTGAAGAACTCCCGTAGTTGAGTGTTCAATCTCGAGGCAAACAGATCCCAGCGGAGAGGTCCCCATAGTGATTGAAGTTGATCGAACACTGAAGACGGAATCCGCCAATCGCCTGGATCCGACAGGTGACGCGAATTCCTGTCGGCGATTTGATTGGAGAGACCCGGGATGAACTGGGCTTGAACCCAGAGATCGTGGCGAAGGCAGTACCCCCAGAAGTCCGAAGCCATGAGAGATAGAGACTCCGATCTGGGGCCCCCCATGGCGTTGATATAACGCACTGCCGGGAAGTTGTCCAAGCGAAGGAGGATCGAGCGATGTGTGGAGTTCCTTGTGAAACACCGTATGGCGAAGAAGCCCGCCAGTAACTCCAGGACGTTGATGTGTCAGGTCTGTTCCGTGGGAGACCAGCGTCCCCCTGTCTCCGCACCGTCGCAGTGGGCACCCCATCCGAGGCCGCTGGCATCGGAGTCTATAGTGAGAGTCGGGGCCGGAGGGAACAGGTGTTTGCCGTTCCAAGGCGCCATCTGGGAAAGCCACCACGTCAGGTCCGATCGGGCGTCTTCCGTCAGGGACACCAGATCTGAGTACTCCGAACCCACCCGGAGGGAACGGGCCTTCAGGCGTTGGAGGGCCCGATAATGTAGAGGAGCCGGTACGATCGCTAGGTATGCTGCCGCCAGAAGACCTATCACCCTGGCCAAAATCCTCAGAGTAGGCGCTGAGTGTCGGAGGAGAGAGGAAGATTCCGTGCGGATGTCCCGAATTTTGGAGGGAGGCAGGAACAACAACAGGTCGTGGCAGTCCAGGAGAAACCCCAGGAAGTCGATGCGGTGCGTTGGGAGCAGTAGAGATTTCTCCGCATTGATCAAGAAACCCAGTTCTTGCAGGAGGGAGATCGTCCAGTGGAGGTGTGTCAGAAGGGTGTCCTTGGACTCGGACATTAGAAGAATATCGTCCAAGTAGATAATCAGGCGGACCCCTCTGGTCCGCAGGGAAGCGACCACCGGCTCCAATAGTTTCGTGAAGCACCATGGCGCCGACGAGAGGCCGAACGGGAGGCACGTGAACCGCCACATTCGATCTTGCCAGAGGAATCTGAGGAAATCCCTGTGGGCCAAGCAGACTGGCACCGTCAGGTAGGCGTCCTTCAGGTCCAGCTTGACCAACCAATCGTCCCGCCGGAGGACATGTTGTAAGGTGTGAATACCCTCCATCTGGAAATGGCGATAAACGACAGGTTCAACTGTTTTAAGTTGATGACTGGGCGGAAGCCCCCGCCTTTTTTGGCGACCAAAAACAAGTTGCTGAGAAAACCGTTCGTGGACGGGGGGGCGGGTTACCCTTTGGGTTACCCTTTGGATAACAGGTCCCAAACCTCTGCTTGTACCAGCAGATCCTGCTCGTGCGCAAAGTGGAGTGGCGCGGGGGGTTGTGTCTGTGTAGGCGTGTCCACAAAGTCTATGGAGAAACCCCGTATCGTGGCCAGGACCCACGCATCGGTAGTGAGGCGCAACCACGCGTGCGCAAATCTGGCCAGTCGACCCCCAACCCTCTCCCCTGACGAAGGGATAATCTGAAAGGTGCTCACCTGAGGGTCTGCGATAGGAGGATCTGCCTCCTCTATAGGTGTTTCCTCGCCAGGGTCTGGCTCTGGATGGGAAGAACCGGGAGCCGGACCTGGGGTTGTCGGCCACATATCGAGCGGAGTTGAAGGCGGGGCCAGAGGAGCAGGGGTAACCCGCACGGCTGGCAGAACGACCCCTGTCTCTGCCGGCCCTGTGAGAGACCCGTCCTGGGAACACCCTTTTCATCGTGGCTTCGGCCTTATCCAGCATGGAAAAAGACCCCACATAGGTGTTGAGTTTTTTGGCAAATGGGTCGCCGAAGAGTTGGCCGTCAGCTTTAGCCTCCAAGTCTGTAGCAGCCATGTGGGTCAGATTAGTATCCATCTTTAGCAGGATAGTCTTTCTACGCTCTGAAGCTAGCGCAGCGTTCGCGTTTCCTAGCAAGCAGAGGGAGCGCTGTAGCCATTCCTCAATTTCAGAGGGATCTAGTTGGAGCTCCGATAATTTGGCGTGGTTCACAATGTCTAGGACTTTCACCAAAGGGCCAGCCGTATCAAGTAACTTGTCCTGACATGTCTTAATGGCAAAGTCTATGCCTTTCTTAGCCGACCAACCTTTGTTGGCGACAAACTGCTGGAAGGCTTCATCCACCTCGGGGGTGATACATGTCTTGCCAGCAGTGGTGGGCCGAGGGCATTCCGCCTGCAGGTTTAAACGGGTTCCCTTGTCAAGAGGGCAGCGCATAACGCTGTCGACCCAGCTTTCAATATGGGGTTGGGGGGTCCAAGCGGTAGAGCTCGGGTGGGTAATCTCACGGGGATTAAACATGGGATTTCCCGCTGGGTCGTAGATCGTATCCCCAACCTGCATAGGGGGTGGCTCCACCATTAGGTCCTCATCATGGACCGGGGCGTATAGCGTAATGGAGTCATCTCCGTCATCGCCCTCAGGATCGCCGTCCCCTGAACTTGTCCCTCTTGGGACGAGACTCCAGGCTGACGCCTTGGGTCTCTTACTCTCGGCCGCATTGTATGCCCCGCGGTCAGGGGCTCTCTTGCAAGAGTCAGACTCGATGATCAGTAAAGGCAATTTTACGGGGTTGCCAGCCCCTCCATAAGCACCAGGTGGATGTGGGATATGGGGGTCATTATGCCCTAAGGCTGGGGGGTCTAAGACCCTTTGAGGGGAGGCGTCCTTAGATCGATCTCTGTGGACAGGTTCTGAGACCTGGGGCACATTTTCTGGTAAAAAAAAGCGGAGCATGAGGCTACTTGGGGGGGGCGCCTGGAGCGCGTTCACTGCATCCTCCATGGAGCGTCTAAAGGTGTAGTGCATGTCAGCTACAGCCGCAGACATGGACTCAGTAATGGAGGAGCGGAGGGAGGCCTCGAGGGCCGCAAATTTTGTTGAAGAGCTAGATCTCTTATGTTTTTTGGGTAAGGGAGGGTTAATCTCCTCAGGAGCAGCCGCCCTGTTTACTGAGCTACACTCCGACCCGGAGCCCTGGGAGGGAGATCGAGACATGCTGCAGTTTTGGGAGTCTGACATCGCCGTACCTCGTTAGTTGGATTGCGTTCCGTAAATGGCCGCCAGCGTGAGGGAAGTGGGCGTGGTTGAACGCCGTTGCTAGGGGAAGCGCACCACGAGCGGGAACCCCGCGAAACCTGAGAGAAATGCACGCAGCCGAAAATAGGTAGACGGCCCCAAACGAACGTGGTATTGTAACCGTAATCCACTTGGTGTGTCCCAGCTTCCCGGGCCGGGGGTCCGTTTGAGACGAGACGAGGTCCACTGTACAGGAAATCCTGCTTGGCGCCTGCAGATGTCAGCTCACCTTCAACGGACGCCCAACCGGCGGGATCACTCGCACCTGCAGTCAACCGCTACAGTGTCCAGCAATCGTTACCGTGCCGGCAAGGGCCGTATCCCGGACGAGCCCCCAGAAATGTAACCAGAATCCACTTGGTTCACTCGGGACGAGGCCGGACCGGACACGAGCAAGGATTGTCTGGACACGAGTCTCTTCAGGAAAGGCAAACTTTATTGTGACGTCACAGAATGCTCAGATAGGATTGAATCGCAAAGACTGAGCATCGATTATACAGTGTCCTGAGGTTTTATACCTCAAATACATAATTAGGTACATCCCAATTAGCCCACCTCCCGGTGACTCTATCCCACGCCACGTGGGTTAGTACCTCCCTTAGTCTAATACAAAAGACATTTCATTAATTGGCCGTAAATTGGCAAACTTTGTGTTAGTAACAGTAAATCATGATTAGTTACTCTTACTGTTCCGGGCTGCGCCTGGTTCCCTAGCTTCCTCAATTATTTGTTACAGATGGCACCTGGTCTGATCTCTATACTCCTTTGTATTTCTGCGGGCCCCAACTTCCTTGATATATCTTTCTTCTGTGCCAGGAACAGCAGAGATCTTTCTCAGCGCTTTAATTGTTTTTCTGCTAATCTCAGCACATTCCTAAATTTCTATGTATGCCTGATTCTAGTTTCAACTAAAAACTACCTAGTTATTTTCAAGTGAACCAATATTCTGAACAAGATGGTCGCCGGCCCACAATGGCGTCCATCTTCCAGCCTATTTCCACTACATTCCCCCTTGGCTCAAGCCTCAGGCTCTTCTCCTGAGACTTGTAGCCATTACACCTCACTGCTTCTATTCTCAAGTTCCTCATATTTCGGGGGCCTGTTTTTGTCGGGAACATACCTTGTGGGATAATCAGTGGTATATTTTGTGTCTGTGTGGGTGTCAGTGCCTTCTTGCATAGCAGCCATAGGCAAAGTCCTATACGATACAGTAGTGCCCCTACAACCAAGATCACCACTACCATCAGAATCATAGATCCAATCTGTGAAATAAATCTGAGAATGGATCCAAACCAATCTCCGATTGCTCCGAACCCACAAAGTGGATTCCAGCCTTCAGCAGCGATCCTCCTTGCTGTGTCCTGCAACTGTGCTACCTTTTCTTTGTGATCTTGAATCACCTGATAGTAGTCAGGGACATCATGTGTAGCATTCTTGATGAATGTGCACATTCATAGTGCATCGTCATCTCACACAACCCATTCAGAGCTGCACTAATCTGTTCCAGTGCCATGTTGTGTATCATTTGCACCTTTCGTATCTCTCGTACTTCCAGATTCAACAACTGAATATCCAACTAGTCTTTATCAAAATCTCATCCATCAAACTGGCATAACTGTTCATTCTTGCCATCAACTCTCTTCCCCATCCAGTCCAGGCCGGAAGCCAAACCCATACTCGATCCGCTTTCTTAAACAACTCTCTCTTCTGTCTCTCAAACACCAGTGGTACCTAGGGTGAAGTATTGTATCTGAATTAGTGTCCTCCCCCCTTACCTTCTGGATCGGGATCAATTTAGCCAAATAACACATTTCCGTCACTGTATGTGGTACCCATGTGTAGCACACTCCTTTACAACAACACTGATATCCTCCTTTCACTATAAATGGTGATGAATATAGTGTTCCCTTTGTTATCGCTATTGCAAACTGTCTCAACCGTCTCATCATGTCCCCTATATCCTGCCTTCCCACTGGTTGCGTTCGCAATCTCTTCCTCTTGTTCTCTAGTGAACTGCCTGCATCGTATGTAATATAAATGTGCCTTCAGTCCTGTTCTGATATGTAAATGTACGATGTCCAATTGAACTGACTTGAGTTGCACGCCCCACCCTCATTACTTATCTCTCTATCTGGGCCTAGTTGAAACACACCACTCTGGTTGGTACACTGGTCCTATTATAGGATGCCCAGGACTGAATGGTTCTGGTTTCTCTCTTGACATATCAACTGTCTGTACTGTAACATTTTCTGATGCAAACATACTCAAATTCATTGGGACAGATGCGAATGGTATATGAATTGTCTCTGGGTGCAGTCTACTACACACCCAACATGTGGTCTGTCCAGACTTTAGCATAATCATAATTATTTTAAATTGCACAAGTAGGTGTCCTTATAGCTTAGTTCCAGATGACGCCTCTCGCTTTTGTCTCCACATGGTACGGTTCTCCATCACCGGGTGTGTGCCATTCCGATTTTTGGTGATGCTTGGACACTTGGGACATGCTTCACGTGACAGTCCATAAATCAGATGTGCAAGAAACAAAATCAGTACCAGAATTGCCCCCACTGTCAAAAACCCTTGGGCAACTCTCTTCGCAGTCACATAAACCCAATCCCTCCCCGCCGGAATTTCAAAAACAAAAGACATTTCCGGTTGATCACGGGTCGGGGCCGGGCCCCTAAAAAAACAGCATTTTTCCATCAGTGGATAATTAGATCTCGCTGTAATCCATCAGAAACCCAAGGGTTGAGTATCTTGGATGCTTTCAATCGAATCTCTCAGGGGCTCATGACTGTGGTCTTTGATAGCTTTAGCCTCAGTGGATTGTTCTCGTTGGGGACGACCTTCCATACTGGTTCAGGATTGGCTGCAGCTACCTTCAATCTGGAGTGATGTATCCACGGGACCACCTCGGCAACCTTTACTGCTGTAAGTGGTTGATAACAGGACAAAATAAGGACCTCTCCATTTTGGGCCTAATGGATCATTTTTCCACTCTTTTACCCATACTGAATCACCTGGACAATATTTATGCAGTGGAGGTACAAAAAGTGAGGTATATTATCTCCCACCCAAGTATTCAATTTCTGCATTGCCTTACCCAACAGTACAACCTGATCATTCAATTTAATTTCCCCTAATGCCCGAAGGTCCCCCTTAGTCCATTAATCAAGGGGTAGGCCGCCCGAACATAAGTTCGTACGGACTTAGCTTCAATTGGGGGGTGGGCATGCACCTAGTGTAATAAGACTATGGAGCACATCCAACCAGCCTAGTAACGTTTTTTGCACAATTTGGACATCAGAGTCTTTAGGGTGCGGTTCATTCTCTCGACTTTTCATGAACTTTGGGGCCTGTAGGCAGTGTGTAGCTTCCAGGTAATACCCAATAGGCGGGCAAGTTGCTGTAAACAGTTCTGTACAAATGCAGGGCCATTGTCCGACCCTATTTCAAGAGGCAGTCCGTAGCATGGTATTATTTCTTCACATCAGACTTTTCACCACCTCCGCTGTCTTTTCTGTTCTTGTTGGGAAAGCTTCCACCCATCCTGTTAGGGTGCACACCATTACCAGTAGATATTTGTATCCTTTGCAGGGTGGCAACACTGTGAAATCTATCTGTAATTGACGCCATTGGAGACACAGCCCGATTGGCTGTTTCCCTGGAGGTTGAGACGGGCCTGTTCTTGGATTATTCTTGGCGCATGTCACGCACTCTGGCCTATTGCTTTGCAGATTACTGACAGTCCTGGTACGTAGAAATGTGGCTCCAGTTGCTGTTCATCATTTCTTCCTCCATGGGTACTTGCGTGGTGCGTTCTTACAATCTCAGGCGCCAGTGTTGCTGGTAGAACTATTTGTCCATTCTCTAACTGGAACCATCCGTCTTCTCCATATCCGCCTTGTTCTTCTGACAGCCATTTGTTTCTCTTTCTCTGAATATACAGATTCACTCAGTGTAGGAGTGCAGCCACCACTGGTTTTACTTTTGTATCGTGCAATTCTCCACGGTTTCCCCAGACAAATTCTTCTTCCGGGAAATAGTATCGCCTTGCGAAAAACAGCAGATCTTGTCTGTCTTGTGAATCTCGCACTGCTGGTATAAAAAAATTCATTGCACTTTTCTTCATTTTTGGCAGCTTATTTCTGATAAGGATTTCCATGAGGAAGAACCTTACCAACGGGGCTTGGTATTCTTCTGCTCCCAATTCTCCCAGACTCAACAATATTCGTGTGATTCTTAGATTATTGTGAGGGTTGGTTGTTAGATTTTCAAAACGTGAGGCGAAATTTTCTGCTCGTTCAACTTCAGTTACTTCTGTATCTTCTTCTCCATACTCCCATTAATTTTACGCCGAAGAATTTCAGCATCATTTTGTATGCTCTGCGCAATCTTTGCTGAACTTCTGAGGTGTTAATCATTAGGCATGTCTCTTGAGGATTCAGAGGAGTAGAGTAAAAATTTCGACCTTGAAACTGGGTTGGGAAAAGCCATTGGATATAGTCATGATTTAGTTCTAACAGTTCATACTCATCTTGCCATTTGTGCAGTATAATTTCAATAAACTCGCCTTTGGGTTCAAATTTTCTCCAATTCATATAAAATTCATAATTTGGCATGAGAGGTTGAGGCTCTTGCTTGCAGAGCAGAACTTTGGCTTGATCAATTGTCAACAATGGTTTTGCAGCAGCCTTTGCGGCCTGGTCAGCACGCCTTGTTGCCTTTGGGGATTTCATCATGACCTTTCTGGTGGCCACGACAATGCATAATACTGACAGCACTTGGTTTCCATACAGCCTCTAGAAGGGCTGCAATTCTCAGCCGCATACTTGATTTTGTGTCCTGAAGAAGTAAGTAGGCCTCTTTCTTTGTAGAGTGCACCATGTGCATGGACTGTCATGAAACGTACTGGAATCAGTGTAGATATTCACCCTTTTACCTTCGAAATTTCAGAGCTCTGGTCAGGGCTGTTATTTCGGCATTGTGCAGATGTGTGGCCTGGTAGTGGATTTTGCTTCGATAATCTCTTCTGCTGAACACCACTGCATAGCCGGAGACTTTCTTCCCATCATTCATATAGCTGCTACCACAGTGAATAGCTGTAGAGTCGTATTTGTCTAGGGTACGGCTTTCAAATCTGCCTGCTACTGAACACTTCTTCATGACTTGGAGGCATTCATGATTTGGATCCTCTTCACAGTCAGGCAGTAAAAGTAGCAGGGTTCAAGTAGCGATGAGGTCCAAATGAACCGTGGATTCTCACACATCATAGCTTGGTACTTTCGTCATCCGGCTGTTGCTGAACTAGTAGCTTCCTTTCACGTCGAGCAGGGCTTTGACAGCATGGGGCACCTTGACATGAAAGAACTTGTCCAAGGGTCAGCTTGTCTGCTTCTGCTATCAACATTGCGTGGCTGCCACAGCTTTCAGGCATGGGGTAGGCACAGGCCACAGAATCAAGTTGTTTGGAGAGGTAAGGCCAAGGCCTTAGCCAAGAGCCAAAACTTTGAATCAGCACTCCTGTATCTGTTGATTGTGTTCATCACGTACAGCTGAAGGGCTTGCTGTGATCTGGCAATCCCAATGCAGGGGCTTCCATTAACAGAGTCTTTAATTTCAGAAAGGCTGCTGTTTGTTCTTTTTCCCAGAGGAAGGGGTCATGCTCTCCCCCCTTGGTGGCTTGATGGAGGGGTTTTAGCAATGTCTGCGAAGTTGGGGATCCACAGGCGGCAGAAACCCGCAGCTCCAGAGAATTCACAAACTTGTCTCCTTGTCTTTGTTAAGGTATTCGGCATACTGCTTCCTTTCTCTCAGCCCCCAGTGCACGCTTGGTACCTGTTAATTGAAACCGAGATACTTCACAGTCTGTTTACATATTTG
>RXON01005074.1:0-47635 GCA_009667805.1 Leptobrachium leishanense
GCTGGGGACAATATCCAGGAGCTAGGGGGCAATATCCAGGAGCTGGGGGCAATATCCAGGAGCTGGGGGGCAGTATCCATGAGCTGGGACAATATCCATGAGCTGGGGGACAATATCCAGAAGCTGGGGGACAATATCCAGGAGCTGGGGGACAATATCCAGGAGCTGGCTGGGCAGTATCCATGAGCTGGGGGCAATATCCATGAGCTGGGGGCAATATCCAGTAGCTGGGGGGGCAGTATCAAGGAGCTGGGGGCAGTATCCATGAGCTGGGGGGCAATATCCAGGAGCTGGGGGGCAATATCCAGGAGCTGGGGGGCAATATCCACGTGCTGGGGCAGTATCCACGTGCTGGGGCAGTATCCACGTGCTGGGGCAGTATCCATGAGCTGGGGCAGTATATCCACAATAGACTGCCCTCTGGGCAGGCTTTCCACCTTGTAACAGTATAGAAATGAATAGACCTGCTCCTTCCAATAACTATAACAGTATATAAATGAATAGACCTGCTCCTTCCAATAACTATAACAGTATATAAATGAATAGACCTGCTCCTTCCAATAACTATAACAGTATATAAATGAATAGACCTGCTCCTTCCTATAACTATCTATACTATAATAGAATAAGCCTAAAAACGTCCGTCGCCAAAAGCCGTCTGCGCATGCGCGACGGACTTTTGAAAGCGGCCGTTAAAACACACAGGTAGCTGCGCGTGCCGGCCGCTTGAAAAAAAAAAAAAACGGCACGAGCCGCGCGCAGCTACCCGATCCTCCAGCGCTGACCGTCCTCCGGCTGCGGCGGGCCTCCAGGCTCAAGGGAGCCCCGGCTCGGTTTGGGCCTACAGGCCCAGCCGAGCCGGGGACTCGCCTGAGCCTAGAGGTCCGCCGAATAGGCCGCCGGCAGTCGGTCAGCGCTGGAGGGGCTGAAGTTCACAAAACATACTCACCTAAATCCGCCCCGATCCTCCAGCGGTGACCGGCTGCCGAGCGGGCTGCTCAGCCGGCCTCTAGGCTCAGGCGAGTCCCCGGCTCGGCTTGGGCCTACAGGCCCAGCCGAGCCGGGGACTCGCCTGAGCCTAGAAGCCGGCTGAGCAGCCCGCTCGGCATCCGCTCAGCGCTGGAGGATCGGGGCCGAAGTTCAAAAAAAACATACATAACTCCATACGTCGTCCCTGAGCTCCAACGGGGCCGGCGGCCTGCTCGGCGGGCCTCCAGGCTCGGGCGAGCCCCCAGCTCGGTTTTGGCCTACAGGCCCAGCCGAGCCGGGGACTCGCCTAAGCCTGGGGTCCGCGAGCAGGCCGCCGGTCCCCGCTGGAGCTCAGGGACGAAATACCCATAACACAATCGAAAAATTCGGCCCAGAACTCCAGCGGTGACCTCCTCCGGTCGAGCGGGCTGCTCGACCGGCCTCCAGGCTCAGGCGAGCCCCCGGCTCGGCATGGGCCTACAGGCCCAGACCGAGCCGGGGACTCGCCTGAGTCTAGAGGCCGGCCGAGCAGCCCGCTCGGCCGGAAGAGGTCACCGCGGTACACAAAACATACATAACCCCTACTGCGTCCCTGAGCTCCAGCGGTGACCGGCTGCCGACCGGCCTCCATGCTCAGGCGAGTAGCCAGCAGTTTGGCCGAGTGTTGCAGGCTGCTCGGCCGGCCTCCTAGCATAGGCGAGCCCCCGGCTCAGCTGGGCCGTAGGCCCAAGGCAAGCCGGGGGCTCGCTTAAGCTAGGAGGCCGGGCCTGCTACAGCAGCCCCAGCTGGAGTTCCGGGCCTATGTAGGGTGTAAGTTGCCAAAACATACTCACCCACATCGGCCCTTACATCCTCCAGCGATGGCGGTCTCAGCTCACAGCGCCCTCTATCTCTTTCTCAGTTGGTCGCCGGCATGATGTCACGAAAGCCTTTGACCCGGGGTCAAAGGACATCATGCCGGCGACCAACTGAGAAAGAGAGAGAGGGCGCTGTGAGCTGAGACCGCCATCGCTGGAGGATGTAAGGGCCGATGTGGGTGAGTATGTTTTCAACTGGCGCAGGACTCGAGGCCGATGTAGGTGAGTATATGCTCTCAAACCCACCTTTATAGCTCGGCCGGTATCCAGGATTAAGGCAAGCCCCCGGTTCGGCTTGGGCCTAGGGCCCAGTCGAGCCGGGGACTCGCCTGAGCCTCCCGGCCCAGGCGAGTCCCCGGCTCGACTGGGCCTCTAGGCCCACGCCAAGCCGGGGGCTTTCCTTAAGCTTGGATACCGGCCGACTTAGAAAGGGTGTGGTGTTGAGAGCATATACTCACCACACTTAGCCCGGAGCTCCAGCGGTGGTTGTCACAGGCTGCTCGGGCGGCCTCCAAGCTCAGGCGAGCTCCCGGCTTGCCTTTGGCCTACAGGCCCAGGTGAGCCGGGGGCTCGCCTGAGCTAGGAGGCCGGCCGAGCAGCCTGTGACAGCCACCGCTGGAGCCCCGAGTCAATGTAGGGGGATTGTAGGCTAAACATACTCACCCACATGGGCCTTAGCTTCTCCGGCGATGGCGGTCCCGTTTGCAGCGTCCTCTCTTTCCGCTGGTCGCCGGCATGAATGTCCGCCCTTTGACCCTGGCATGTTGACCCGGGGTCAAAGGCTTTCGCGACGTCATTTCCGGCGTCCAATGGAGATTGAAGATGCTGGAAGCGGGCTGACCATCGCTGGAGGAGCTAAGGCCCATGTGGGTGAGTATGTGTACATCGGCCCGTAGCTCAACCGGTGCACATTCGACTGTTGCAGGCTGGTCGGCCGGCGTCCAGACTCAGGACAGTCCCCGGCTCGGCTGGGCCTGTAGGCCCAAGCCGAGCCGGGGGCTGTCCTGAGTCTGGAGGCCGCCGACCAGCCCGCTCAGCTGGAGGAGGTCACCGGTCGAGCTCTGGGCTTTATGGGCGTAAGTTTTGGGTATTTAGTCCCCGATTCTCCAGCGGTGACCGGCTGCCGAGCGGCCTGCTCGGCCAGGCTCAGGCGAGTCCCCGGCTCGGCTGGGCCTGTAGGCCCAGGCCAAGCCGGGGCCTCGCCTGAGCGTGAAAGCCGGCCGAGCAGGCCGCTCGGCAGCCGGTCACCGCTGGAGCACAGGGACGCATTAGGGGATATGTATGTTTAGTGTACCACGGCCTCTGATTCCCCAGCAGTGACCTCCTCCGGCCGAGCGGGCTGCTCGGCCGGCCTCTAGACTCAGGCGAGTCCCGGCTCGGCCTGTAGGCCCAAGCCGAGCCGGGGGCTCGCCTGAGCCTGGAGGCCGGCCGAGCAGCCCGACCGGAGGAGGTCCCCGCTGGAGTTCAGGGCCCATGTATCTGAGTATGTTATGGGTATTTCGTCCCTGAGCTCCAGCGGGGACCGGCGGCCTGCTCGGCGGACCTCCAGGCTCAGGCGAGTCCCCGGCTCGGCTGGGCCTGTAGGCCCAAACCGAGCGGGGGCTCGCCTGAGCCTGGAGGCCCGTCGAGCAGGCCGCCGGGCCCCGCTGGAGCTCAGGGACGACCTATGGGGCTATGTATGTTTTTTTAAACTTCGGCCCCGATCCTCCAGCGCTGAGCGGCTGCCGAGCGGGCTGCTCAGCCGGCCTCTAGGCTCAGGCGATTTCCCGGCTCGGCTGGGCCTGTAGGCCCAAGCCGAGCCGGGGGCCCGCCTGAGGCTGGAGGCCGGCTGAGCAGCCCGCTCGGCAGCCGGTCACCGCTGGAGGATCGGGGCCGATTCAGGGAAGTATTTTTTTTTAACTTTCACCCAGCCAGGTGCGCGCGCATCCCACCGCCGCAAGAACACCAAAAGCGTCTTGCGAGGTAGGATGCGCACGCAGCTGGCTCAACGCGCACCTCCCGCCAAAACAGTTTGTGGAGTTTGCGCGCGCCTCCCGCCGCTGATCCACCAATGAAAGCGCGCGAAATCACCACAAGAAATCTGAGCCACGGCACGAAGCACAGCGCAGAGCCCAGCCAGGAGCACAGAGCCCAGCACAGCAGAAAATTAAAGAACAAAGCAAAAGAAAATACAGGAGTGTATAAAAAGAGGCACAAATCACTATATACGCCAGTAAACCCAGCACATAGCCGAGCACAACTGACTAAACGCCACAGAGCCAAGCACATAGCCGAGCACAACTGAATAAACGCCACAGAGCCAAGCACATAGCCGAGCACAACTGAATAAACGCCACAGAGCCAAGCACATAGCCGAGCACAACTGAATAAACGCCACAGAGCCAAGCACATAGCCGAGCACAACTGAATAAACGCCACAGAGCCAAGCACATAGCCGAGCACAACTGAATAAACGCCGCAGAGCCAAGCACATAGCCGAGCACAACTGAATAAACGCCACATAGCCGAGCACAACTGAATAAACGCCACAGAGCCAACCACAATAAACGCCACAGAGCTGAGCACAATAAACGCCACAGAGCTGAGTACAGCACAATAAACGCCACAGAGCTGAGCACAGCACAATAGCCACCACAGAGCCGAGCACAATAAACGCCACAGAGTTGAGTACATCACAATAAACGCCACAGAGCCAAGCACAATAGCCGCCACAGAGCCAAGCACTATAAACGCCACAGAGTTGAGTACATCACAATAACGCCACAGAGCAAGCACTATAAACGCCACAGAGCCAAGCACAATAAATGCCACCGAGCTGAGCACAGCACAATATCCCGTACAGAGCGCAGCACATTAAACGTCACTGATCCACGCACGGTGCCAAGCACACCGGAATAAACAACTGCAAAACCATCAGAATAAACTCGGCAGAGCACAAGACTGATGCATGTTTTACTAAAAATGTTGTGTTTAAAGAAATTTATTCGAAATAGTCACTAAAGATATTTAACGTTACTTGATGCTTCTGTGTTTTCCTTTCGACAAACATTCATACACACCACACTTTTCAATAGACTGCCCTCTGGGCAGGCTTTACATCTAGTAACAGTATATAAATGAATAGACCTGCTCATTCCAATAATAAACTATAACAGTATATAAATGAATAGACCTGCTCCTTCCAATAATAACTATAACATTATATAAATGAATAGACCTGCTCCTTCCAATAACTATAACAGTATATAAATGAATAGACCTGCTTCTTCCAATAATAAACTATAACAGTATATAAATGAATAGACCTGCTCCTTCCAATAACTATAACAGTATATAAATGAATAGACCTGTTCCTTCCAATAATAAACTATAACAGTATATAAATGAATAGACCTGCTCCTTCCAATAATAAACTATAACAGTATATAAATGAATAGACCTGCTCCTTCCAATAATAAACTATAACAGTATATAAATGAATAGACCTGCTCCTTCCAATAATAAACTATAACAGTATATAAATGAATAGACCTGCTCCTTCCAATAATAAACTATAACAGTATATAAATGAATAGACCTGCTCCTTCCAATAATAAACTATAACAGTATATAAATGAATAGACCTGCTCCTTCCAATAATAAACTATAACAATATATAAATGACTAGACCTGATCCTTCCAATAATAAACTATAACAGTATATAAATGAATAGACCTGCTCTTTCTAATAATAAACTATAACAGTATATAAATGAATAGACCTGCTCCTTCCAATAATAACTATAACAGTATATAATGAATAGACCTGCTCCTTCCAATAATAACTATAACAGTATATAAATGAATAGACCTGCTCCTTCCAATAACTATAACAGTATATAAATGAATAGACCTGCTCCTTCAATAATAAACTATAACAGTATATAAATGAATAGACCTGCTCCTTCCAATAATAACTATAACAGTATATAAATGAATAGACCTGCTCCTTCCAATAACTATAACAGTATATAATGAATAGACCTGCTCCTTCCAATAATAAAACTAACAGTATATAAATGAATAGACCTGCTCCTTCTAATAATAAACTATAACCGTATATAAATGAATAGACCTGCTCCTTCCAATAATAAACTATAACAGTATATAAATGAATAGACCTGCTCCTTCCAATAATAACTATAACAGTATATAAATGAATAGACCTGCTCCTTCTAATAATAAACTATAACAGTATATAAATGAATAGACCTGCTCCTTCCAATAATCTTATACTATAAAAGAGTAAGGCTTGGCGTGTCCGTCGCCAAGCCTCCTCTGCGCATGTGCGCGCAACCAGCGGCGGTTGGCTGCGCGCGCATGCAACCGCCGCGGCACGATCCGGCTGTGTGCTCGCCGCGGCGGTTACAAGATGCACACGCAGCGGCCGGGTAGAGGCTGCGCTGGCAGCCTCTACCCGGCTGCCGCGCGCATCCAACCCCTGAGCGGCGAAGGGAAAGTTCCCTCGCTTCCACTCTTTGAAGGACCCAAGCCGCGGTCACGTGGGAGTCCCACTCGTCCGCGGCTTGGGTCCTTCAACGAGCGGAAGCGGGGAAACTTTCCCTTCGCCGCTCAGCAAGTAAGTATGCCGGAGCTCCAGGGGCGACTGTCCGAATGCCGATAGAGCATTCGAACAGCCGCCCCATGTCTGGTCTGGGGTCTGAGCTGGGCCATATCCATGAGAGCTTGGGGGGGCAGTATATCCATGTGCTGGGGCAGTATATCCATGTGCTGGGGCAGTATATCCATGAGCTGGGGCAGTATATCCAGGAGCTAGGACAGTATATCCAGGAGCTGGGGCAGTATATCCAGGAGCTGGGGCAGTATATCCAGGAGCTGGGGCAGTATCCACAAGCTGTGGCAATATCCACGAGCTGTGGCAATATATCCACGAGCTTGGGCAATATATCCACGAGCTTGGGCAATATGCATGAGCTGGGGCAATATCCATGAGCTGGGGCAATATCCATGTGCTGGGGCAGTATTTCCTTGAGCTGGGGCAATATATCCATGAGCTGGGGCAATATATCCATGAGCTGGGGCAATATCCATGAGCTGGGACAATATATCCATGAGCTGGGGCAGTATATCCACCTGCTGGGGCAGTATATCCACCTGCTGGGGCAGTATATCCACATGCTGGGGCAGTATATCCACGAGCTCGGGCAGTATATCCATGAGCTGGGGCAGTATATCCATGAGCTGGGGCGTATATACATGAGCTGGGGCAGTATATCCACATGCTGGGGCAGTATATCCACGTGCTGGGGCAGTATATCCACGTGCTGGGGCAGTATATCCACGTGCTGGGGCAGTATATCCACGAGCTGGGGCAGTATATCCACGAGCTGGGGCAGTATATCCACGTGCTGGGGCAGTATATCCACGTGCTGGGGCAGTATATCCACGAGCTGGGGCAGTATATCCACGAGCTGGGGCAGTATATCCATGAGCTGGGGCAGTATATCCATGAGCTGGGGCAGTATATCCATGAGCTGGGGCATATATCCATGAGCTGGGGCAGTATATCCACAATAGACTGCCCTCTGGGCAGGCTTTCCACCTTGTAAACCTATAACAGTATATAAATGAATAGACCTGCTCCTTCCAATAACTATAACAGTATATAAATGAATAGACCTGCTCCTTCCAATAACTATAACAGTATATAAATGAATAGACCTGCTCCTTCCAATAACTATAACAGTATATAAATGAATAGACCTGCTCCTTCCAATAACTATAACAGTATATAAATGAATAGACCTGCTCCTTCCATAACTATAACAGTATATAAATGAATAGACCTGCTCCTTCCAATAACTATAACAGTATATAAATGAATAGACCTGCTCCTTCCAATAATAAACTATAACAGTATATAAATGAATAGACCTGCTCCTTCCAATAATAAACTATAACAGTATATAAATGAATAGACCTGCTCCTTCCAATAACTATAACAGTATATAAATGAATAGACCTGCTCCTTCCAATAACTATAATAGTATATAAATGAATAGACCTGCTCCTTCCAATAATAACTATAACAGTATATAAATGAATAGACCTGCTCCTTCCAATAACTATAACAGTATATAAATAAATAGACCTGCTCCTTCCAATAACTATAACAGTATATAAATGAATAGACCTGCTCCTTCCAATAACTATAACAGTATATAAATGAATAGACCTGCTCCTTCCAATAACTATAACAGTATATAAATGAATAGACCTGCTCCTTCCAATAACTATAACAGTATATAAATGAATAGACCTGCTCCTTCCAATAACTATAACAGTATATAAATGTATAGACCTGCTCCTTCCAATAAGAAACGGTCGGAAACCTAATCCCTTTCCGTTTGCATTACCCGTTCCCTTCCCTGCCCCTACCCGAGGGAGTGGGGGTCATTCTAAATTGATACATCACATTCCCTGGATAATGGCCTCGTGTTCGGAAGCGCTTACGTTAACCCCTTAAACCCACAGACGTACATAGTACATCAGCGGCTCCTAACTTCCTTCCCTCCTGATACTTACCTCCCTCGCTGGCTCCAACGGAGTTCTGGCAGGGAGGAAGCCTGCCCCTCTGCTTTAGAGGGGCCGCTGAGCACGATGAAGTCACCACGCTGCATGGTGACGTCAACGGCAGGCGCCCCCCCCCCGGTGTCTGCATTGAAAACCAGAAAGTAGTACCGGTTGGGTTGAATAGAGGTAAAATCACTGCTCTGCATGGAGAGAGCCTGTGGAGTAGGCTTGTGCACCGATTTTTTTTTCGGTTCGATTCGGTTCGATTTTTCGGATTTTTAAACTTTTCGATTCGGCTCGTTTCGACCGATTTCGGTTTCGATTCGATTCGGTTCGACCTGTTTTTCGGGTCCTTTTTTTTTTTCGGAATTTCGACCATTTTTCGTATTTTCGTGTCACTGTGCTCGGTTTTTGTATCGACTTTTCGTTTTTTCGAAAAATTTTCGTTTTTCAGAAAATGTTCGTTTTTACAAAATTTTCGTTTTTCGGAAAATTTTCGTTTTTCGGAAAATTTTCGTTTTTCGGAAAATCTGTTCTCCTCGTTTGCCACATTTCAAGCCCATTCGAAAAATCCGAAAATATTTCGTTTCGGCTCGGAAAACATTTCGGATCTGAACTTTTCGGATCTAAAAATTTTCGGAAATTCGGCCGCATCCGAAAACACGAATCGGGAAATTTCGTGGAAATTCCGAAATTCCGAAACCCGAAACGCACATCCCTACTGTGGAGTCATGGGTTCGATCCCTGCAAGCAACCTCTCCAGTAAGTGTCCTTGGGCAAGACACCTAACAGTACATACTCGCACTCAGGACATACTTGAAAACGAGAGAAATCTCAATGTATCCTCCCTGGTAAAATCCATTCTCAAAAAAAAAAGTGATGCGAGGGCTCCTTTCTATTTCTCTATCTCTCCAACCATGGCAGCTAGAAACTTACTTAACAGTTTTGCTGCCGGATTGCTACTCGGCGCAAATTGGCACGGAGTTGTGATTTAAACCTGGAGGTGTGTGACATCTTGGATGTCAGCCAGGCCTCCTGGTCACCCCCCGCCCATTTACATCCCCACCATATGTGTGAGGATATCAGTGGGCCAGTTAGGGGGATCCTTTGGATCCCCTTTTCTCCCGATCTGTGGCACTAGAGGGTCATGTTGGACATCATTGGAAAGGCCTCCTCAAGGTCTTTCCAATCATGACTAGGGATGAGCTTTTCGATCGGTTCGGAGTTTGATTCGAATATTGGCCGTTCAAAAGTTCGAATTTCGAACTTTTTGGGATGTTCGCCAAAAGTTCAAAAAAATATATTTTTGATTTTTTTTTTCTTAAAAAAATAAAAATCCTAAAAAAATCTAGAAATAGACTCTTTATTGCAGAATATTATAAGCAATGGTTTATTAGATATTGAATTAAAACGGGAATATTTTTAACATTGAAGCCTTTGGGATAAAACATTCTTGTTGCTAAAACATCAGGCAGACAAGGCCCTCTAATCAGGCATTGTAGAGGGCAGGCCGCCGGATCCTCCCTCCCAAGCACCCCTTAAGGAGCATGCAGCCTCAAGCTGACAGAGCTGCGACTGTGCGGGCTGGCCAGCAGGGTGCATGTGGCAGAGAGGTGGCGCCGGGACTCCAGAGAGGGAGCCACAGCAGACCCCCCTTCCCCACAACCAGGAGGATCGAGGGAGCCCCCACTGACCACCAGGCTAAGGTAAAGTGACACATTTTAAAAAAAAATAAAATCTGAGGACATTTTTAAATGTCCCCAGCAACATAAAATAAAACCTTTTTTTCCTTTCTAATACTCACCTGATTCCTGGATTCACAAACTGTAGAGGTGCTGCCCGGCAGTGTGCGGAATCATATGCTGCATTAATTATACTGTAAGGCTGGGTTCACACCTGTGGTTTTTATACACGCGCAATACGCGCTTTTTTAAAGCGCATATCGTGCAGACGTAAAAAACATGCGAACCCGCATTGCAGCGCCTTCACGGCCATAGACTGCAGAATGAACGCGCTGCAATACGCCCCAAAGAAGCTCCTGTACTTCTTTGGGCGTAGGACGTTTTACAGCGCGTTCCTGCGCGCTGTAAAACGCCCAGGTATGAACGGGTAGCAAATAATGGGATTTACCTGTTTATGCGTTTTACATCGTGCAGGAACGCGGTGTAAAACGCTTGTGTGAACCGGGCCTTAAGGTGCTGCCCGGCAGTGTGAGGATTCATACGCTGCATTAATTCTTTTTCTTACAAGTTTGGTTACTTAACCCGTTTGCATTTGGATTGTAATATTGTGACATCCAGGGCCCCGTGTAGTGATCAGGGGGGCCCCGGACGCATGGTGCCGCCAGCTGGCTGAATGCCAGGAGCTCCGGCGGCAACCGGCGCAGCTGTGAGTGATCAGGGAGCAGGGCACGGCGTGATGACGCAGAGCCACCGGGACTGGTGTGCGCCAATTCTCACCATATACAGTAGCGCAGTACTAGTGCCTAAACGTTGTTGAGCTGGTTTTGTTATAACAACTACTCTCGCTCTGCGCCCCTGTCTGGTATATTCCGCTGCTGGTTACTGCTGGTGCACTTCCATCCTGCCATACACATTAGCGCAGTATTATTTGGGTGCACTGCTACTGACGCCTGTACCAGATTCATATCATTGTAATATTTGACGGCAGGGTCCACCCCTGCACTCTTCCACAATACCACAGAGGGGTAACGGTGTGACGGCACTGTTGCCGACACTAAAGGCCCAATTTTAAAGCACCTATTGTTACTTTTATTCAAAGCCTGCATAAGTTTCACCATAATTTAGCTAAAAAAAATCACTAAACTTGTTCTGCGTGTCCTAAAACGTCTCCTCTTTTCATACAGGCTGCCTCCTCAAGCAGTTGTTTATGAATAGTTTAAAAGGAAAACCATTTACCGTCATTTGAAATCTAATTTTTTTGTTTTTAATTGTTTCTATACATCCTACAAATCCGCCACAACTTTTTGTCCTTGTTTCCTGTGTCCCAGGGCACTACCCGGACCCCCATACACCTTTTATGGCAAATATCTAGCATATATGCCACTCTAAAAATCGAATATTCGGGTCCCATTGACTTACATTGAGTTCGGATCGTGTTCGAGTTCGAACTTGAACTTTTGAAATTGTGCGAGTTCGAATGTGAACCGAACACGGGGTCGTTGCTAACCATGACTAGGTTTGGTGTAAAAAAAAGCTAAAAAAAAAAAAAAAAAAAAATATATATATATATATATATTTTTTTAATTTTGTCTTGTGGGTTTTAGTTAAATAGGACCTAGGCTATCATCTAAAAATAATGACCATAAAACCGTCAGAATGAGCTCAGCGCACATAGGTGAACTGGCTCAGCAGTGAAGGGGTTAAAAAGCCCATCAATCACTCTCACCTTGTTGTCCTCTCCTCTTTCCAACCCCAACCCTTCTAGATTGTGAGTTCCTATGGGAATGGGTCCCTCATCTCCTGTATAGGGATGAGCCGAACACGCCCAAATTCGGGTTCGTACCCGAACTTTCCAAATGTTCGAATCCGAATCCGAACTCAATACAAGTCAATGGGGCTGAAAATTTGGTTTTTAGAGTGCCCTCCAAGAGGGCATATATGCTAGATATTTGCCATAAAAGGTGTATTGGGGTCCGGGTAGTGCCCTGGGGGACAGGAAACAAGGACAAAAAGTAAAAAAAAAACGTTTTTAAAAGGAACAGTGAGTTTTCCATGAAATAATGGTTAAAAACAAAAAATTCCTTCAAATATCGTGCCTAGGAGGTCCCCATAACCTGCCCGTGAAGTGGCAGATTTCTAGGATGTATAGAAACACTTAAAAACAAAAAAATTACGTTTCAAATGACGGTAAATACTTTTCCTTTAATCTATCCATAAACAACTGCTTGGGGCGGCAGTCTGTATGAAAAGAGGAGACATTTTTGGACACGCAGAAAAGGTTTAGGAATTTTTGGGCTAAATTGTTGTGAAATTTATGCAGGCTTTGGATGAAAGTAACAATAGGTGCTTTAAAATAGGGCCTTTAGCGTCGGCCATAGTGCTGTCACACCGTATCCCCTCTGAGGATATGAATCTGATACAGGCGTCAGTGGCAGTGCACCCAAATATTGTGCTATCATACAGTAACACCTCTGTAGTATTGTGGAAGAATGCAGGGGTGGACCATGTGGTCCTATATTAAAAAGATATGATTCTGGTCAAGTGCACCCAGATATTGTGCTTTTGGTGCCAGACTGCCAGCAAATACTATCATACAGTATCCCCTCTGTAGTATTGTGGAAGAGTGCAGGGTTGGACCTTGCGGTTCAAAAAATTAAAATGATATAGATGTGGCACAGGCGTCATTGCAGCCAAATATTGCGCCTTTCATGGCAGCAAGTGCATTCACACCATAACCCTTTTGTGGTATTGTGGAAGAGTGCAGGGTTAGACACTGCTGTTCAAAAAATTAAAATGATATAAATCTGGCACAGGCGTCAGTGCAGCCAAATATCGTGCCTTTCATGGCAGCAAGTGCATTCACACCGTAACCCTTTTCTGGTATTGTGGAAGAGTTCAGTGCTAGAGGTTTTGTGCATGCAGAAGACATCCCCGATCTATTCCGTTATGTCAGCATCAGGGGATTGATAACTGCTGATCCCGGGCTGATTCATTTTTATAAATGTCAGCCATTCTACTGAGTCGGTGGACAGACGCACTCTTTTGTCTGTGACAAAACCTCCAGCGGCACTGAACGTCCTTTCAGAAAGCACGCTGGATGAAAGGCAACCTAGTAGCTGCATAGCATATTGGCTAAGTTCTGGCCAGTGATCCAATCTCAACACCCAGTAAACCAGTGGATCATCTGCTGGAAAGGTATCCAGGTCTGCCCTTGCCCCTAGGTAGTCCTGCACCATATGGTGAAGACGCTGGCAATGGGTGCCTACATTTGACGTCCCTGGGCGTCGTGGACTAATAAAATTTAAAAATGCATCAGTCAAGCGACCCTGGCCTTCACCGCTATTGGGGTTATTGGGCTATATAAGGGTTGAAAATATTTGGGAATTGAGGTGATCTGTGTCTTGTCACACAGCCAGTACGACGCAGTATTTTGGGGCTCACTAATTTCTACAAAATATCTGGGAATTGAGGTGATCTGTCTCTTGTCACTGCCAGCAAGTATTTTGGGGTCACTAATTTCTACAAAATATTTGGCAATTGTTATAATCCGTGTGTTCTCACTGGCTGCCACCCATCAGGGGGTCTCACATACTTCTATCAGATTTATGTGAATTGTAATTTGTGTCTTCTCACTGCCACCCATCAGGGGGTCACACTGATTTATAGGAGGTTTCTGAGACTTGTAATCTGTGTCTTCTCACTGCCACCCATCAGGGGGGTCTCACTGATTTATAGGAGGGAATTGTAATCTGTGTCTTGTCACTGGCTGCCAGCTATAAGGGTGTCTCACTGAGTTATACCAGAGTTCTGTAAATCTTTAATCTTTATACCAGAGTTGAATCAGAGTTCTGTATATATTTATTCTATATATCACTCACTATGTCTGAAAGAACAAAAAGGACAGGCAGACGCTCCCAGACACAGAAAAGAGGGCAAGCAGCCCCTGTGTCGGGAGGCTGTGCCTCTGGTCGTGGTTTACGTGGTGCATCCTCTGCAGGGGCACGCTTGTCCTTTCTAACTGGTGCTGGCCATCTTAAGCAGCAGCAACATACTGAGGATTTGGTGGATTGGCTAACCAGGCCATCCTCATCCTCCGAGTCCTCTGCCAGCCAGGCTTCTAGTGCTTTACAGTCCACCTCAGCTGACAAAACATCTAATGCAGCCTCCATGTCCACAGCTACTCCTGCCGTAGCCTCACTATCACACACGGAGGAGTCAGCTAAATTGTTTGACTACAATGAGAGTGCCATGCTGCTTGAGGATGCGCAGCAAGTACCCTGCTCTGATTCAATCTCTGAGGTTGAGGAAGGGAGTATAATAAACCTAGAGGAAGGGGGTGCCAGTGATGACACACAAATAACTGGCACTCATGTTGCCCCAACAGCAGCAGCATACTGCCAAGTTGGCTCCAGTGACGATGAGATAGGGGGTGAAGATGACATTGATGATGAGGTCACTGACTCCACCTGGATGCCAGATCGAACAGAGGAATCAAGTGAGGAGGAGGGGGAGGAGGAGGCACAACAAACACGAGGCACAACATCCTCTATGACCAACCGTAGCACTAGCCAGTCCAAGGCATCAGATGTCAGAGCTGCTCTGGTGCAGAGCACTGTTGTCTCAAAGCACACATGCAGGAACTCTGTTGTCTGGGAGTTCTTTAAGAAATGTGCAGCAGAGCGCACCGTTGCTATTTGTAACACACCCTGTAGGTGTTTTTGGTAATAATGCGGAGGCTAAATCTAAGGGTGTGTTGAATTTTTGTTCCATAAATCAGTTCCTTTTGTACAAAATGCAACTTTATCTGATGAAAGTGGCCGTTACATTATGGTGAAAGGAGAGGTATTGGGGTGCAGATATAAATTTGTGAATTTTTACTCACCGAATAAGGGTCACCATAGATTTATGGCTAAACTGCTTCCGCTCATAACTGATTTTTCTGAGGGCTGTCTGATTCTGGGGGTGACCTAAATGTTCCGCTAGACCCCTGCCTTGACACATCCTCTGGACACTCCGCCATCCGCCCACATGTCACTCGCTCTATCTCCAAATTACTACACACATACAGATTGGTAGATTGCTGGAGGGCGATGCATACTGGGGATAAAGACTACACATACTTCTCTCACTCTGCACAAATTTATTCCCAACTGGATATTTTTTTTTTTTACCGCACTACTACCTACATGACTTGCAATCGGTCTGGATTGTATCTATGACATGGTCCGATCATGCACCGGTCACCATGCGCCTCCTTTCCCCTCTTCATCGCCCAACTGTCCCAGCCTGGTGTTACATTTCCCTGGTTTTGGCTGCACCCCCTGGTGGTGAAGGGCCTCCAAGTCTGTATTTCGCTGTGGTGTGTTTGGCCGTGCTGTCTGGGGCTGTTCTGGGGTTCTGATGTGATCTCCTGGTCTGGGGTCACATAGCCCAATCACACAGTCCCACTCCTTATAAATATCCCAGCAGCACAGAGCCTCATTGACGGTTTGTGGAGTTTCATGGTGGTTCTGTTTAGTTCATGTTCCCTGTGTTGCTGCAAAGCATTCCTGTCTCATTGTATTCTGGTTTTGACCTCGGCTGTGTTTCCTGAATATCCCTTCTACCCACTCCTGGTACTGTATATGCTGATCTGTTGCCAACCTCTGCTTGTATGACTGTTCTTGAATGTTTCAGGTTTTATGTACCTTGTCTGTCTTAGTTTAGTATATATTCAGAGGCCGCTTCTAAGGACCTCTTTAGTGCAGTCTGTCTGTTTTGTTGACTGCCCTGCAGCCTGTTCAATTTACGTATTGTCAGGCGTATCATTGTGTTTCTGAGCATGTCCTAAGTGGTCTGTCGGTCTTGAAACCTTCGGAGCTTAATGGCAATTTAGTTCTGTTTTTTGGTGCTCCTTGGTTTTGGAGAAATCAGTCTATCCTTGTGTCCAGTCAGTAACTCACCTGCCTTAAGGGCTTCATCCCATGTTCCAAGCCACCACGATGGCCCAAGCAGGGGCTAACTGTTACATTACAAACAGTCCATATACGCCTGCAGGTGAGCTACTGTGTTAAATTCTGTGCTTCAGATGATTTTTGATTTGTTGACGGGGCTGAAGAGGTTAATGCTGTCTCTCAGTATGCTTAATTATGCGGTTCCTCACAGCAGAGTCTCTGGAGAACCTCCCATGTCTGAAAAAGTGAGACATAGGTTATTTAAGCTGTTATTACTGCAGTTCACCCCAGCATAAAATATTTTGCTGTCCAGTAAAGCCCAGACCCAGCATGTCCTGTTCTCAGGACGAGACCCTGGTATCCACGTCATCCAGCCATAGTGCTGACCCTAATGCTGGGACCTCTATTTCTGTGCAATGCAGGGGTGTTGCAAATTCCATATGTGGCAATAAAGCCAAAGTTGTTCCACCTCAAGGCACACACCCTGCTTCCATGTCATACAGTGGATCACTGTTTCTCAGTCCATGTAATGGATCAAGGGTCCAGGGTGGTGCTGTTGCCACAAGGGTCCAGGGTGGTGCTGGCCTCAATGGTCCAGGGTGGCGCTGTTGCTACAGGTACACAGCATAAAAATAAACCTGTCTGTTTTGCACATTGTAGTGTGCTGGGTGCCCACGTCCCACAATGGAGCCACTGACATGCAACCCCAAGTATTTACTGATCTGTCTATGTATAGCAGTGAGACTGTCCCCTGTATGCCTAGCAGCGAAGCAACTGGCCTATGACCCACAATGGAGCTTCTATTTGTGTAACATGTCAGGGAAATCTAGTCCTGATCTAATGCTGGCTATGTCATGTTATGGCGGCCTGTCTGACACTGGCTATATGTCACCCATGATGCCTGAAACTGGCACAGTGCCAGTGGTGTCTGGTTCACGCTGTGTGTCAACGGTGCCGACGATGCCTGTACATGGCACAGTGCCAGTAATGACCGATGATAGCTGTGTGCCACTCATGATGCCCATGACTGAGGTGCCAGTGCATGATGAGGTGCCAGTGCGTGCCAAGACTGGCAAGTCTGTTACCGGAAATGAGAGGCCAGTTATGCCTCATCCTACTGTCAAGCCTAGTGTGGGCCAAGAGCCCTTCATGCCTCTTGTGGACCAAGAGCCCTTCACGCCTCTTGTGGGCCAAGAGCCCTTCACGCCTCTTGTGGGCCAAGAGCCCTTCACGCCTCTTGTGGGCCAAGAGCCCTTCACGCCTCTTGTGGGCCAAGAGCCCTTCACGCCTCTTGTGGGCCAAGAGCCCTTCACGCCTCTTGTGGGCCAAGAGCCCTTCACGCCTCTTGTGGGCCAAGAGCCCTTCCTGCCTGTTTTGGGCAATGAGCCCTTCCTGTCTGCTGATGAGTCAGTTGTACCATTGCTGAGCTACAAGGCAGCCATGCCCATGGTGAGCTGCGAGGCAGCCGTGCCCACGCTGAGCTTCGAGGAAGCTGTGTTCACGTCTGTTTTGGGCCAGGTTCCCTTTATGTCTGATACAGACAAGGCTGGCAAGCTGCCAGTCCTTCCCATTGCTGGTGATATGCCAACCCTGTCCCATGTGGGCGACAAGCCCCTCATGTCAGCCTCTGATGGCGAGCTGTCAGTTATGTCTGTTTCTGGTTATTTGCCAGTCCTGCCAGTTACTGGAGATGATCCAATCAAATATGATACTGGAAAAGAATCAGCCTGGTTTCTGTCAAGGGCTGTAGTCTCTGTGCCCAAGTCCCATGGTGAATCTAGTAATACCAGGCTTCATTCTAGGTCTAAGGAACCCTGGCATAATGATGGAGCTACATCCAATTTAACCGGTATTACAATTCTCAGGTTCTAGCCCTGTACCCGAGGGTTATATATGATCCCCATGTGGGATGTTGTTCCGTGGAGGCACACAGGGCCATGATAAAGAAAGACCCTAATGCTTTGAGGTGTTTTGAGGAGGATTCCAATGACTCAGAAGGTCCACAGTGTATTCCTCCAGGTGAGATGTGTAGAACTAGCAAGGTTCCAAAAGTTCCATGTTCTGCTGATGTGCAAATCATGCCTGGTGTGGGCGCTAAGCCCTTTCTGTCTGGTACAGGTGATGCAGGCGAGCTGCCTGTCTTGCCAGAAGCCAGTGGGTTGTCGGTAAATCGCAGCAAAAGTCAGTGATACCTAAGTCATGTCATAAGACCACTGTGCCCAAGTCTCACAGTGGGTCCATTAATGCTAAACCCAGCAGTGGGTGTAAGGAATCAAAGTCTTGTGTGCTCGAGAAAGCAATGTCTGTCCCTACTATAGCTATGACAAGTGGGGTTGTCACCAGTTCTAGATCCAGTTCCAGGAGAAGACGAAAAAAGGTGACCAACTCTTTTCAATCTGAGTCTATGTCCAGTCTGGCCAATGCTGAGATCCCGTTCTCCCATCATGTCCCTGAGGGCTATGTGCAGTCGCCCTTTGGACTGGTGTTCAGGAAGGAACACTGGGCTGCCATTCAAAAGAACCCTCATAGACGGAGGCGTCTCGTGGAGGAGGGTGACGAATCTGAGGAGTGGGACCCCAATGGATTTTGGTGACTGGTATTCGTGATCTGTTTTACTGATTCGTCTGTCGCGTTTTCTGTTTTGGGTGCCCAGGGGGTCACCCGTAAGGGAGGGGGTTATGTTACATTTCCCTGGTTTTGGCTGTGCCCCCTGGTGGTGAAGGGCCTCCAAGTCTGTATTTCCCTGTGGTGTGTTTGGCCGTGCTGTCTGGGGCTGTTCTGGGGTTCTGATCTGATCTCCTGGTCTGGGGTCACATGGCCCAATCACACAGACCCACTCCCTATAAATATCCCAGCAGCACAGAGCCTCATTGACGGTTTGTGGAGTTTCATGGTGGTTCTGTTTAGTTCATGTTCCCTGTGTTGCTGCAAAGCATTCCTGTCTCATTGTATTCTGGTTTTGACCTCGGCTGTGTTTCCTGAATATCCCTTCTACCCACTCCTGGTACTATATATGCTGATCTGTTGCCAACCTCTGCCTGTATGACTGTTCTTGAATGTTTCAGGTTTTATGTACCTTGTCTGTCTTAGTTTAGTATATATTCAGAGGCCGCTTCTAAGGACCTCTATAGTGTAGTCTGTCTGTTTTGTTGACTGCCCTGCAGCCTGTTCAATTTACGTATTGTCAGGCGTATCATTGTGTTTCTGAGCGTGTCCTAAGTGGTCTGTCGGTCTTGAAACCTTCAGAGCTTAGTGGCAATTCAGTTCTGTTTTTTGGTGCTCCTTGGTTTTGGAGTAATCAGTCTGTCCTTGTGTCCAGTCAGTAACTCACCTGCCTTAAGGGCTTCATCCCATGTTCCAAGCCACCACGATGGCCCAAGCAGGGGTTAACCGTTACACCTGGTGACTCAATGATTTCCTCCTGACTTCAAACGAATGTGAACATACCCTCACTCAATACTTTCAGGACAATGAAATTCCAGACGTGTCCCAACTGTCAATATGGGAGGCTCATAAATGCTTTATACGGGGGTTTTATTTTCGTAAGGTGTCAGAACAAAAGAAATACAGAGAAGCGGTTGCAGTAGATCTCCTAGCTCACATTCACCACTTGGAGACCCTACATAAAACCTCTTTCGACCCTGCCCAGTTAACTGACTTAAGTAGGGAACTGGCGACCCTGCTTAACTCCACTTATCATCGCCATTGTTTACGTTCTCAGACATTTTTCTTCGCACATGGAGATAAAACTGTGAGACTGCTGGCACGTATGTTACGCGCACGCCAGTCGGCCACTTACATCGCAAAAATTAAAGACCCCTACATTATTACAAAACACCTTCCAAACCGCATTCTCCCCGCCTGCCGTTCGCTCTTATTTTGCAGCCCTGTATGACTTACTGACTCCAGTGACAGACGCAGGACGTAAATCACATACACAACGATTCAGACATTCCTCTCACAACATGTTGCGCGTCGCCTGACTCCGGAAACAGACCAATTGCTAGACTCACCTCTGACTATAGAAGAACTGAGTGAGGCGGTAAAATTCTCTAAAACAGGCAAGTGCCCGGGCTCAGATAGTCTTCCATTACAATATTATAAACGATTCACTAAAATCCTCGACTCCTTGTGGCGTTCAATGCCATTCTAAAAGGTTATGCCATCCCCTCTCAAACCCAAGTGGCTAATATCTCTTTGATTCCCAAGGAAGGTAAAGATGTTGAGAGATGTGAAAGTTATCGCCCCATATCCCTACTAAATTGTGACCTTAAACTATATGCAAAGATACTGGCCTCGCGACTTCAACCTTATGTCTCGGGTTTGATACATCAAGACCAAGTGGGATTTGTTACAGGACGGGAGGCACGGGATAACACAGTCCGTGCATTGACAATTATGCATAGGGCTGCGAGGCGACGGGAAGGCCTTCTCCTCCTCTCTACGGATGCTGAGAAGGCATTTGATAGAGAGAATTGGGAATTCTTGTTTGCAACTCTTTCACATGTAGGGTTGGGACCTAATCTATGCACCTGGATCCAGGCTTTATATTCGGATCCGTCGGCACAGATTTGTGTTAATTAGATCTATACGGAGCCCTTTACGATATGAAATGGAACTAGGCAGGGATGCCCACTCTCTCCATTGTTGTTTATATTGTCATTGGAACCTTTCTAGTCTTCTGCCAGGGCTAGCCCAGACATCCGGGGGGGTCCGGGCTGGTCAGACGAAACATAAGGTTGCAGCTTTTGCAGATGACCTCCTATTCTTTGTGATGCAACCAGAAATGACCTTACCTAACTTATTGGAAGCTTTTGATGTATATGGTTCCCTTTCCAATCTGAAAATTAATTTTACAAAATCCTGTCTGCTGAACGTTTTCCTGCCTTGTGCGACGGTCCAATAACTGCAGCCAAGCTTTTCTATCCAAAGGGTAGAGGAGAGGATTAATTACTTATGTGTACGGTCAGAGGTCAGCCAGACCCCTATGTTCAGGGACAACTTTTTACCTATGCTTAATAACCTCACTAGGGATTTAAAAGCTTGGAACTACCCACATATCTCTTGGTTAGGCCGCGCCCAGTTGATTAAAATGAATGTACTCCCCCATATCCTTTATCTCCTTCAGACATTCCCCATTGACCTCCCGTGATCGTACTTTCGAGGCTTACAGGCCCAGGTCTCGAATTATGTATGGTGGGGGACCAGACCCAGACTAAAATTGTCCATCCTTACCTTACCTAAGACGCGGGGAGGACTTGCAATACCAGACTTTGCATTATACTATACAGCTTGTCATCTCCAGCGTATCCTGGAGTGGGCTAAGCCCCGCAAGCTTAAAGCTTGGGGGGAGGTAGAACAGGATGAAGCGGGGATCCCTCTCTGTCCTCCCTTGGTTGCCTAAACTGCAGGGATTACGCCACGTACGAGACCTAGTCTACACTTCAGCTACACTACGAATCTGGCACCGAGTGATGCGACTCTTAGACTTATCTTCAGACCCATCGCCACTTTCGCCTTTGCTGTGTCAAGCCTCCTCACCCACAAGTTATACCCCGTCGGTATTTGCAGATTTGCTACAAACACAGACACCACGCATTCGTGACGTATTTGGGGACAAAAAACTCGCCTCGCTGTCTGACATACTAGGCGACAGGGAAGTGACTTTCTTGAGATACTGTCGATACCAACAGATTCTTAGCTTTATCCGCTCCATACCACAGCGACCAAAATTGACCCGTCCTTTGCCAGAATTTGAAACTCATTGCATGAGAGCTGACATACTGTCCAATGGAGTCTTATTTATACAAACTGCTCCAGCACTCAAATAGGACCCCACCACCTAGGTTTATGGGCCATTGGGAGATGTCGTTGGAAATTACTTTGTTGGACTCTCAATGGCGGAAGATTTGTGACCTCACTCACCACTGCTTGGTATCGACGAAAAGGCAGGCAACAGCATACAAATTACTGTCCCTGTGGTCCCCTGAACAGCTTTGCCATGCTTTCCCTGACATGTTGGACGCTTGTTGTGCTGTGATGATAGCTCTGGTTCAGCACTCCATATCTGGTGGTCATGCCCGGTTATCCATCCTTACTGGGAGCGGATACATAACATAACTCAAATGTTTGTAGATTTTATATAGTGATGTGCAAACTAGCGCACAATATACTGTTCTGTAAAAATATATTGATACCTTCGTTGCGATGGAAGGACCTGAACGTGTCTGTCAATTTAATTTATGAGATAAACACAGAAACCTAACATTGTTTGGAGAATTACAATAAATGCATCGGAAAACAGCATTGCGTAAAGAAAAAATATATATATACATACACTGTATGTATCAATGTATGGGAAATCTAATGCTAATTGACAAGACTTGAGAAATATTCTGGTCTATTAACCTCTAATACACATTATTAGTGATGTCATTACTGAACATACCAATGAATGATCACTTTTCAGTATGAAATCTTACAGTATCATTGACTGAAACCTAACTGTACATAAAGGAAACTATTCAGGCGTCAGATACGTCATGTGCTCATTTACTCAAAACAATATGAAAATATAAAGATTATTAAGAGATAACTGAAATTTCATGGCTCTCTCGCTCGCCACTTCAGCAATTTAAGGTCACCGACCCTGCGTTGAATTCAGTATTGACCACAGAGTCCCAGAAGTGCATAGAACGGGATCCCCCAAAGACCACTGAATGCCACTGATCGCCGCATGTCACCGAAAAAAACGATCAGCCGTCGAAATGGTAAAAAAAAAAAAAAAAAAAAGAAACTGTGCTATTTTTACAAAAGGTCTTTAAAATTATATATATAAATTTTAAAGACCTTTTTAAAAATGGCACAGTTTCTTTTTTTTTTACCATTTCGACAGCTGATAGTTTTTTTTCGGTGACATGCGGCGATCAGTTCGGTTGGCTGATCGGCGGCATTCAGTGGTCGCCTAGTGAGGAAGTCGCCTAGTGTGACGAAACGCGTCCTGGGTACCTGTTTTATCCATTTGTTTTACATGTTTTTATTTTATTAAATTTTCTTTGGAAAAGAAGATCCAGCCGGTGTCTTTTTGGTGGTTTGTGGATTTGCCCGAGCCTGAAAAAATCCATATGCGCAAACCTTAGAGCTATTGAAGCTCCAACAAGTGTAAGTGAAAAATTGGCTGAAAAGCATATATACACTTATATTTTTATTCTGCACAAGGAGAGTTGCGCTGTCTTTTCTTGTCATATATGGTTCCTTGATATGTGAAAGGGAAACAGCCGTGCAAGGTGTGGGTCACCTGTGAACAATATAGACGAAAAAAACACCCAAAACGTGCAGATCCACTTAGAGCCAGTGCTAGGCTCTATGTTTGTGAGTGAAACATCATTCATTGCATTTTATTTATAGTATATATTCCATATACTTCACCATTGTGTATTTTTATATTTTGTTTTATGTACCAAAATATGGTCTGCTGATCTATGAGAGACACCAAGATCCTGATAGCAATTTTTATTGCATTGATCAAGATACGTATAGGTAGGACCACTGTGTTTGATCAAGCTTTTGGAAGATTGGTGGTGGACGTGATTTGTGGAGATAGAGAGAGAGATACATACACACATGAAAATGTGTGATGACATCGGGATAAGCGTGATGACATCGGGCAGTGAGGGGGGACCCGGGAGTGGAGCCACCATCCAAGATGGTGGCTCTCACCGGAGCTAGGCTGCACTTCGGCGCCGCAAGGCGCTGAAGTGCGACCTGGCGCTTGAGGGGTTAAAGCCAGGCACCGCTTAAAAGGGGAGACTCTCCCCTTTTAAGCGGTGCCTGGCTTTTGGCGCTGCTCCTTCCCGATCGGGAGGGAGAGGGATCCAAACGGATCCCCACTCCCTTCCAGGCTATCTCCCGGCATTGCCGGGGGGGTCGCCTGGAAATGACGTCATCGAGCATGGCGCGATGATGTCATTTACGTCGGGAGGAGCTTGACTTCAGCGTCTGAGGACACTGAAGTCAGACCGCTGCGGGACCCCGGACAGAGATGTGAGTATGGTACGTATCTGGTCAGCGCGAATTGGTAAGACGCAAGGGATATATGGGTAAATCTTGTTAGAGTTTCATCCGTAGAGGTTCAACATATGGAAGAATAAAAAAGCTATATTGGTGCAGTATGTTATGACAAAAATGAAACAAGATATACATAAGGAAAATTCCCACCCACAAATATAGAGCCCCAAACTGGCTCTGAGTGGGGAAGTGCCTTTGGTTATTTCTCTGAAGGTGTTCACAGGAAACCCACTCCTTTCCTTTGTTGTTACTCGTGGTTCTCTCAGTATGGCGAATATGTAATAAAGACACAAAAGAGATCTCTGTGCGTATCTGAATTATAATGGTAGGAAATAAGAGACTCCATCGGAGTGTTAAGGTCCAGCGCGTTTCCCGCTATCACGGCTTCTTCAGCTGGTGTCATGAATAAGCCGTGATAGCGGTGAACGCGTCCTGGACCTTAATTGTCTTTTTTAACTTTTGTTAATTTTATTAAATTTTAAAGAACGTACTCCAGCATCCGTTTGGTTTTTTTGGTTTGACCACACAAAACCCATAGGCGCATACCTTGGAGC
The DNA here is from genome assembly GCA_009667805.1 of Leptobrachium leishanense. NCBI lineage: Eukaryota > Metazoa > Chordata > Amphibia > Anura > Megophryidae > Leptobrachium > Leptobrachium leishanense. The sequence continues at coordinate 24,636 of RXON01005074.1, forward strand.
TAGAATTAGCTCCACCGAATGTGAGTTAACACTCCGATGGGAGTCTCTTATTTCCTACCATTATAATTCAGATACGCACAGAGATCTCTTTTGTGTCTTATTACATATTCGCCATACTGAGAGAACCACGAGCAACAACAAAGGAAAGGAGTGGGTTTCCTGTGAACACCTTCAGAGAAATAACCCAAAGGCACTTCCCCACTCAGAGCCAGTGTTGGGGCTCTATATTTGTGAGTGGGAATTTTCCTTATGTATATCTTGTTTCATTTTGTCATAACATACTGCACCAATATAGCTTTTTTATTCTTCCATATGTTGAACCTCTACGGATGAAACTCTAACAAGATTTACCCATATATCCCTTGCGTCTTACCAATTCGCGCTGACCAGATACGTATCTTTCTCAGTATTTGTTCTTGGTTTGGGGGAAACCACTATTTTCTGGTCGAGCTGGGTATTGGGTATATCACTTTGTTCTGGGCGCTTACCATCTCTTTTCTCTCAAGAGATGTGAGTATGTCCGCCGGGGGTCCCGCACAGCTGATGATGTGTGGGGCACGTCCTCAGCATGTAACATGCATCAATGAGGAAGGAAAAACCCAAAAGGGTTTAGTGTGAAAGGCGCTACAAAAATTAGTGCGAAGGATGGTATACCTCAAAGCAGCTTACTAAAGAAGTGTATCCTTCACTTCAAGAATAGAACATAAAAAAGAGAGAGAGGAGCGCATATAGAGTTAAACAGAATCAGAAATAAAAAGCAAAAACAATTCTTATTATTCTTGGTAGTCCCAAATTTCTTGCTTTAAAACATCAGTCTCTGAAAAGGCAGAAGCAAGGCCTCATTCCGCAGCATTTGATTACACCAAGTAAAATAGTAAAAAATATATAGAGGTTCCACTCACAAAAGGGAGTCTACAAGACTCTAGGTGTATGCCTTTAAGTCTCTTCAGGGGGGCTCCTCCCTTCAATGGAGACGAAGACTTTGATTGCGTCAAACCTGGATATATACTTCAGACCAGAGGGTATGTTATGATCTCAAAAGTAAAAGAAGAACATAGTATAATTCTGTATGGTGTCCAGAAAAAGAGGTCAAGAAAAATGCACTCACGTTTTTGTGAGCCTCCAATTATGGTGGCTCTGTACAAGCACCTAGGACCTCTTGTCTGAGGGGGTCCCACCTCTTCTTTTCATTGGTCACTGAATTCTGTCGGAGAGTATTGATCAGATATACCAAGGTAGCATAAAAATAAATTTATTAAAAACTAGGTGGAAAGCCTGCCCAGAGGGCAGTCTATTGTTAAGTGAGGTGTGCATGAATGTTCGCTGAAATGAAAGCACAGCAACATCAAGGAAAGACAATTTTTTTTGGTCATATGGTTATATATTGCCCTCAGCTCATATGGGTATACATTTTCCCCCAGCTCACATGGGTATATTTAGCCCCAGCTCACATGGGTATATTTGCGCCCAGCTCACATGGGTATATTTGCCCCCGGCTCACATGGGTAAATATATTGCCCCCAGCTCACATGGGTATATTTACCCCAGCTCACATGGGTATATTTGCCCCAACTCACATGGATTTATTTGCCCCAGTGCACATGGGTATAATTCCCCCTGCTCACATGGGTAATTGCCCCTTGCGTAAATTACCCCCTGCTCAAATGGGGTATAATTGCCCCAGCTCACATGGGTATAATTGCCCCAGCTCACATGGGTATAATTGCCCCTGCTCAATGGGTATAATTGCACCCCTGCTCACATGGGTATAATTGCCCCTGCTCACATGGGATATTTGCCCCCTGCTCACATGGGTATAATTGCCCCTGCTCACATGGGTATAATTGCCCCCTGCTCACATGGATTATTTGCCCCCAGCACACATAGTATAATTTCCCCCTGCTCACATGGATATATTTGCCCCAGCACACATAGGTATAATTGCCCCCTGCTCACATGGGTATATTTTCCCCCTGCTCACATGGGTATAATTGCCCCTGCTCACATGGGTAATTTGCCCCAGCACACATAGGTATAATTGCCCCTGCTCACATGGGTATATTTTCCCCCAGCTCACATGGATATATTTGCCCCAGCACACATATATAATTGCCCCCTGCTCACATGGTATATTTTCCCCTGCACACATGGGTATATTTTCCCCTGCTCACATGGTATATTTTCCCCTGCTCACATGGGTATAATTGCCCCTGCTCACATGGAATATTTGCCCCCAGCACACATAGGTATAATTGCCCCTGCTCACATGGATATATTTGCCCCAGCACACATAGGTATAATTGCCCCCTGCTCACATGGGTATTTTTCCCCCTGCTCACATGGGTATAATTGCCCCCTGCTCACATGGGTATAATTTGCCCCAGCACACATAGGTATAATTGCCCCTGCTCACATGGGTATATTTTCCCCTGCTCACATGGAATATATTGCCCCCTCTCACATGGGTATATTTCCCCCTTGCTCACATGTATATATTTGTGCCCATCTCACATGGATGAGCCCACCGGCGAGCAGGGACTTCAAGATGGCTGCCGACGGGCTTCCTCTGACATCATCAGAGGGGCCTGCCAGCAGCCATCTTGAAGTCCCTGCTCACCGGAGGCTGAGCCCATCGGCGAGCAGGGACTTAAATATGGCCGCCGGCGGGCTTCCTCTGACATCAGAGGGGCTGCCGGTGGCCATCTTGAAGTCCCTGCTCGCCGGAGGCTGAGCCCATCGGCGAGCAGGGACTTCAAGATGGCCGCCGGCGGGCTTCCTCTGACATCATCGGCGGCTAACTTCAAGTCCCTGCTCGCCGGTGGGCACACATGGGCCCAGCCTCGGCGAGCAGGGATGCACGCCGGCAGTCAGGGCTGAGGGCCCGGTCGGTAGGCAAAACAAAAGAAAGCAGAGCCGTTGGAGAGGAACGCGCAAAGCGCCTCTCTCACCTCCTCAGTGACTGAGCTGTGAGGAGGTGAGACAGGGAGAGGCGCGCGCCTCTCCAACGGCTCCGCTTTCTTTCTTTCTTCAATCGGATTAGCCCCCTGGGGGGTCATGTTGCAGCTTATATAGTCTCCCCTCTTCTAATTTGGAAACTGCGTGTGTCCGGGGTGCGGTTTATCTGCGTTTCACGCACGATTGGTTGTTCCCGAAGTGACGCACTTCCGTTTCCGGAAGTCCGCACATGGACGAATCTCTCCACCTGATGTTTACAGTTCCACTTTCGTTTTAGGCATGAAGCCATTCGAACCCCATACTTCAGCACTACAGCGACAGGTGCCAAACAAATATCAAAAAAGGGAATCGAATGAGAATATAGCGGAATGATCCTGTACTCTTATTACCCACATATATCTAACATACATCTTATCTTCATTCCACCTATAATATAATGAATACTCATACAGCGTATTTTCATTTCCGGACACAGATCTCCCTAACCAAACATTTACAATTCTACTTTCATTTTCACCTTGGGGTTATTCAGGCTTTCAAACTGCTATGTGTTCAAAAAAACTCACAACAATTTGTTCTATTTAAGATCGATCACTTTATAAAGACAGACCTCCAAATGAAAGAACGGGCAGAGATCTGTAATTTAACAAATCTTTTGGTAATATTGCCTACATCTCTTTTATACTCTTCCCTTAAAATCATTATATAAAGGAGAATGGATATATCTGTATGCTCTATTACTGCAAATAAAATTCGTACAATAAAAAGAAAAACTCTAAAAAACCTTAATCATAAAAAATGGCAGACTTCAAAGTCTACATTCATTCCCCTAGGGGTCATAGTGTCTAATACAACGATCCACCTCATCTCTGTTTTGATTAGTTTTTCAATCAAGTTATCTCCTCGCCAATTTCTTTTCACTTTCTATATCGCCCAGAATTTAATCTCTCTCGGGTTGCATTGATGAATATCCCTAAAATGTGCAGACACACTGTGTTTTGCATATCCTCTCACGATATTGCACAAATGCTCGTTAATCCTAATATAAAGGGCCCTTGAAGTCTGCCCTACATATTATAGCCCACATGGGCATTCCAGTACATACACCACATGAGTGGACAAACAGGTGATAAGTTCTTTGCTTTTATATTGTATTTTTTCCGTAGTGGATTCAAAAGTTTTCATTACGCTCTTACTACTCCCAGTGTTTCTACAAGAAATGCAATGTCCACAGCCATAAAAACCTGGGGACAGGCCGAACATATTTTTATCTTGGGCTTTTTTATCGCATTTCTGATGGTTTTGAACTAACTCCATCTTGATGGGTTTACTTCCCCTATAGATGATTCGAGGTGTCTCCAATAAAATTTTACCAAGAATAGGGTCTCTTCTTAAAATAGGCCAGTGTTTCTCTATTGATTTCTTAATTCTCCTATTATTTACGCTCTAATCTAGGATAAAGGGGACATCTTCTCCTAAATTGTTCACTCACTTTTTGTATGTCAGGAGAGTTGATCTCTCTATCTTATGGGTTTCTTCTTGAGTTTTCTTCAGAACATCCTCTCTGTAACCTTTTTCCTTAAAATCTTCAATCAATTTCTGTGATTGAATGAGAAATTGTTCAGTATCAGTACAATTTCTCATAACTCGTATCATCTGTCCTTTTGGTATCACTTTTAACCAGGGTGGGTAGTGATTACTTTCAATTGGTATATAGCTGTTTATATTCACTTCTTTAAAATGGGTTTTAGTCTTACTATTTCCCCCATCTATATAGATATTGAGATCTAAAAAATTAACTTGTTGTTCATTAATAACTGCATCTAGTCTGATCCCCAAGGAATTTTGATTTAAATGGGCAATAAACTGTATAAGATGTTCTCTATTTCCCTTCCAAATAATAAGAATGTCATCTATATAATGCCTATAGAGGACGAGGTTTTGCCCCCAGTCATGCCCCGTCCAGACCACACTGGATTCCCAGTGGGCCATGAACAGATTGGCAAAGCTGGGGGAAAACCTCGTCCCCATGGCCGTACCGTTCAGTTGTAAAAATAAATTTCCACCGTACCAGAAATAATTATTGGTCAAAATTAACTGGATACCCTCTATCACAAAATCCAGTTGTTCCACTGAAAAATTTCCTGAATTCCATAAAAAGAATTCCACTGCTTCACATCCCTCTTTATGAGGGATGATAGTGTATAACGAATTCACATTGCATGTTGCGAGAAGGTAATCTTCTTCCCACTTGATTCCCTGTAGCAACTGGAGTACTGAGATGGTGTCCTTTAGATATGCCATGGTTTGTATCACTATAGGCTGTAACAGATGGTCTATATATTCAGATGTTCTGCAGGAAATGGAATTAATTCTGACTATATATCCCGGGGATTTTCTCTATCCTTATGGACTTTCGGCAAGTGATAAAAAACAGGAATGCGTGGACATTTAATCTTCAGATATTTATACTCTTGTTCATTTAAAATGCCACTATCTTTGCATTTCTGTGTATATTCAAAAAAGGTTTCTTTAATTTAATTCGTAGGGTCACTTTTCAATTTACAGTAGGTACGGGGGTCATTTAGGAGCCTCATGGATTCATTGTGATATTGTTCCTGATTAAGGACCACAACTCCCCCCCCCCCTTATCCGCAGGCTTAATTATCAGCGTATCATCCTTCTTTAGTTGTTTTAACCCTTCGAATTCTAATTTGGTAAGGTTCTTAGGTTTAGGGTCTACATATTTATGGTTATTTAATTTTTTAATATCCAGAGAAATTAGTAGTTCGAAAGTTTCTATTTCTTTGGAGGCCATATGCCTAGGAAGAAGTGGGATTTATCTTTAAGATGAGTGTGAATATATTGATCGTTCCCCATTAATTGCCGTTCTAAAGGGGTTCTGGAAAAGAATCTCTTTATGCAAAGTTTCCTTTTAAATTTCTGTAGATCAATATACGTGCAAAAAGGATCTCCTCTTGATGTAGGAACAAATTTCAGTCCTTTATTAAGGACACTAACTTGACCTTCAGTGAGAAATTTCCCACTGAGGTTAAAACTCCCTAATGGTTCCACAACCTTCCTCTTTTTTCTTGTCTGAGTCGCTTTTCCTCCTCTTCTCTTAAATATCTCTTCCTTGGGGCCAAGCCTTCTTTCCTCAGACCAGAGGCTCCTTGTGGATACCTTTGGTGTGTATCTTGATAGGGGATACCTTTGTCTCTTTCTTCTATCCTGACTTTCTGAAAAACCTCTTCTTCCTGATCGGCCAAGCTAGAGAACGAGTTCTTCAGTACTGTTGGCTGATAATTATCGTATGAACTTCGTCTTCTATTGTAGGTGGCTGAGGATGGTCTCCCTATTCTTTGCCACGCCGTGGTCGGATATATGTCACTATTTCTTTTATATGGCTGTTGATAATTCAGATCTCTTGGGGCATATATTGATTTATTGGAAACCATAGAATTCCAATTGTTAGATTCTTTGTATTCCTGTTTTTTAGATTTAGTGCTATTTCTTCTAGGGGGGTATACTTTCCTTCTTACTACTATCTCATCTGTAGTATTAAAATTCCTCTTTACCTCAGATCTAGAAGAATTGGTGATGGTTCTATTTGATTGGGGCTGTTCTATAGGAGGTCTGATCATATTTTCTTCCATCTGAATTTCAGAGGTAGGAAAGTTAAACAACCATATCTTTTTGTTCACATAATCTCGTGAATCTCTAGCATATATGCTTTTCTTTTTACTAATGACATCCTTTTCTAATTTCTGTAGACTGCCCTCAATCCTAACGAACAGTTCATTTTTCTCCTGCTCGTTCATCATATTAGTTATCTTTTCATGTAACAGTTCTATTTCAACATTTAAATCATTCAAGAGACTTTTTCTTCTCTGTATAATAATCTCAATCATTTGAAAGGAAAAGTTCTCTAGCATATTACACCACATTGACATGAATGAATCACTCATCATATCGGGGGAAGGATCCTTCTGCCATCTTAAACCCCGCGGTGTAATCTTATCCTTGAGGTATTGTTCTATGGTGATAATTAGACATGTGCATTCGTTTTAGTACTAAAACGATTTAGTCCGAATTTTGGGATAATTTAGTTTTCGTATGACTCAAGAGATACGAAACTGCTCAGTACAAAAAATGAAAGAAACTAAAATAAAATGCACTACATTTTAGCTTCAGTCCTTTTTGTGATATTACATTGAGTGAAGGAGACCAGCAATGAAGAGCGCAACATCGCAACATCCGAAGTTCTGCACCCTCCACATTCCAATGCAGTAGGATGTTCTATACAGAGAGGGACATTAATTAATGCAGGTGGATGTTCTATACATTATACAGAGAAAGGTATAAATTGAGGAGGATGTTCTATATATTATACAGAGAGGGGTATTAATTACTGCAGGTGGATGTTGTATACATTATACAGAGAGGGGTATTAATTAATGCAGGAGGATGTTCTAAACATTATACAGAGTGGATCCTTTTTTTTTCAGCCCTTTAAATCCAGTGGCTGTGAGCGCTGAGATCGGCTGCTTGTTACATTATCTCTCAGTACAATGTATCAGGCTCAGTTGTTACAGTAACTGGCTAACAGCGCTCAGAGTTTCAGTAAAACAAGGAAATAATATTGTTCTAACCTCTTATATATAAAAATATTATTTACTAGTTTTACTGAAACTCTGAGCGCTGTGATGAGCAGCAGTCAGTTACTGTAACAGCTTTGCCTGACACGGGGCAGTATTACAATGTTGGTGCTAACTTAACCAGAGCTGTTGTAAAACTGAAAACCTCCATAGGCTATAATGGCTCTGGAAGTTTACAACAGCTCTGGTTAAGTTAGCACCAACTATGTAATATGGCCCACATTGTGCTGAGAGTGAGAGATACTGTAACAAGCAGCGTTCTCAGCCCTCTGAGGAGCCACTACAATAGTAATTGTATCCACTGGTTTTCGGATGAATGAAATTAGTTTTCATACTAAAGAACTGAAAACGAATTTCTTTAGTAACTAAATAAATTGCATTTTAGGACTAATCCATTAGTTCAAAACGAAATTTTGTGCTGTGCACATGTCTAGTGATAATATCCCATTTTTGTCTTATTTCCTTTTTAAGTAGATATTCTAATCTATTGGTAGTTTTCTTAATTTCTTTAGGATCATTAAAGTTGACAATGTTATTTGCTCCAGATGTTATATTCATAAATACCATACCGGGATTAATACCAAATTTGTTTCTAAACTCCATATCAATCAAATAAGCTGCCCACACTATATAGGATATGGAATACAAAGATGAAGGAAAAACCCAAAAGGGTTTAGTGTGAAACATGGGCGTCCACAGAAATGGTTCCAAGGTGGGGCAAAATTTGAATGGCATCAGGCCCCCCCTCTCCAAACATATACATACATACACGCACATACACCAGCCCCCTTCATATATATATATATATATATACACACCCCCTCCCTCCGTCTCTGTATACACAGTGACAGAGCCGGCTCTGTATACAGATATACACTCAGTATCCCCATCTCTGCTTAGGTTGTAAGCTCTTGTGCAGGGTCCCCTCTCTTATTAGATTGTAAACTCTGGGGCAGGGTCCCCTCTCCTCTTGGATTGTAAACTCTGGAGCAGGGTCCCCTCTCCTTTTAGATTGTAAGCTCTGGGGCAGGGTCCACTCTTCTCTTAGATTGTAAGCTCTTGGACAGGGTCCCCTCTCCTCTTAGATTGTAAACTCGAACAGGGTCCCCTCTCCTCTTAAATTGTAAGCTCTGGGGCAGGGTCCCCTCTTCTCTTAGATTGTAAGCTCTTGGGCAGGGTCCCCTCTCATGTTAGATTGTAAGCTCTGTAGCAGGCCCCTCATCCCCACCAGATTACTTTTAATCATTGTGTTCCTCCTCCCCAGGCAGACAAACTAGGCCTCAGACCAGGGGGCATCAAGCTTAATAAAGATTTGAAAATCATCACCTTTTTTTTGCTCTGTCCAGCATTCCAGTGGCCACAGCAGCAGCCCCTGCATCTCAGCCCAGGCAGCCTCTCTGCATCTCAGCCCAGACAGCCTCTCTGCATCTCAGCCCAGACAGCCTCTCTGCATCTCAGCCCAGACAGCCTCTCTGCATCTCAGCCCAGACAGCCTCTCTGCATCTCAGCCCAGGCAGCCTCTCTGCATCTCAGCCCAGGCAGCCTCTCTGCATCTCAGTCCAGGCAGCCTCTCCCAGCGTTTAAAGTGAGGGGGAGCACGTGGTGGATTGGAGGCGAGTGAGGAGGTGACATCACAAGATCCACAGACCGGAACTCCTGGTGCAGCCTGCTGTGAGTAACAAACACTTGAGCAGGCTACACACACAGATGTCTGGGCAGAGCAGACAGGCAGCCCTGGTTCCAGTGGTGGGCAAGTGCCCCCCCCTTGCCCCATCCTGTGGACGCCCATGGTGTGAAAGGCGCTACAAAAGGATGGTATACCTCAAAGCAGCTCACTAAAGAAGTGTATCCTTCACTTCAAGAATAGAGCATATTCCGGAAACGGAAGTGCGTCACTTCGGGAACAACCAATCGTGCGTGAAACGCAGATGAACCGCACGCCGGACACACGCGGTTTCCAAATTAGAAGAGGGGAGACTATATAAGCTGCAACATGCCCCCCAGGGGGCTAATCTGATTGATAAAGCCTACAGTAGTAGGCGAAACGCGTCTCGGTTTTTACACACCTGTTATTAATGTTGGTGCTTTTTCGCACCTTTTTTATTTATTTTTAATAAATTTATTTTTATGCTACCTTGGTATATCTGATCAATACTCTCCGAATGAAGACAGAATTCAGTGACCAGTGAAAAGAAGAGGTGGGACCCCCTCAGACAAGAGGTCCTAGGCGCTTGTACAGAGCCACCATAATTGGAGGCTCCCAAAAACGTGAGTGCATTTTTCTTGACCTCTTTTTCTGGACACCATACAGAATTATACTATGTTCTTCTTTTACTTTTGAGATCATAACATACCCTCTGGTCTGAAGTATATATCCAGGCTTGATGCAATCAAAGTCTTCGTCTCCATTGAAGGGAGGAGCCCCCCTGAAGAGGCTTAAAGGCATACACCTAGAGTCTTGTAGACTCCCTGTTTGTGAGTGGAACCTCTATATATTTTTTACTATTTTTCTTGGTGTAATCGAATGCTGCGCAATGAGGCCTTGCTTCTGCCTTTTCAGAGACTGATGTTTTAAAGCAAGAAATTTGGGACTACCAAGAATAATAAGAATTGTTTTTGCTTTTTATTTGTGATTCTGTTTAACCCCTTAGTGACCGGGCGGTTTTACACAAATCCGTCCGTTCGTGACCGCAGCTGTTTTTATGTTTCTGCGCTCTTAGTGTTTACGTCAAAATTTCCTCTTACTCGTTTATGTAACCCACACATATTTTACACTGTTTTTCTCGTCACTAAATGGACTTTATAAAGATACCATTTTTTTCATCATTTCATATAATTTACTATAAAAAATATTGTGAAATATGACACAAAAATTGAAAAAACACCACTTTTTCGAACTTTGACCCCCAAAATTTCTTATGTATCAACAACCGTCAAAAAAAATTATTCCTTAGTAGTTTCTAAATTTAGTACTGAGTTTAGCAATACCCAATGTTTACATATTCCTCGCTTTTTTCCTTATTTTATGCAACAATAAGTGCAAGTAGCACTTTGCCATTTCCAAAGAGTTTATTTTCAAAACTAGTGATAGTGACATTGTAACACTGATATCTGTCACTAATTCCTGAATAACCCTCCACATATACATATTTTTTTAAAGTACACAAATCAAGGTATTAAACTTGGGTATTTTGACTCTTTCCATGCCAAACCATTTTTACCACAAATCTATGCCAAAGTTTGAGAAAAAAAAAATTTTGGTGATTTTTTTTTTTTGAACGCAATTTAAGAATACATGTACTGTGAACTTTAAGGTTTACTGCCAAAAAGCACCCCAAAATATGTTCAGCAACATCTTCTGAGTAAATTGATACCACCCAAGTATAGGTATGTCGGGTCATTTGGGGGCTAAAAGGCCTTATTTGGGGGGTGCGCATTTCAGTTTTCCAACTTGGAATTTTCACATTTCGTCATCATGCACCCATGTCCTATTTGGACATTTTTGAAGCCGGCCAAAGTAATTTACCCCCATCAAACCATATATTTTAGAAGGGCACACCCTAGGGTGCTTCAAAGAGTTGTATTTTAACACTTTCCATGCACTAGCTCTTTGTCAATCTTTCAGGTAGTCACTTTTTGTGTTATTTTTTCACACACATTGTACTTTAGGCATGAATTGTCAAATCCAGTTATGGGTTACTGCCAAAAAACACCCCAAACTATGTTCAGCAACATCTTCTGAGTAAATTGATACCACCCATGTATAGGTATGTCGGGTCATTTGGGGGCTAAAAGGCCTTATTTGGGGGGTGCGCATTTCAGTTTTCCAACTTGGAATTTTCACATTTCGTCATCATGCACCCATGTCCTATTGGGACATTTTTGAAGCCGGCCAAAGTAATTTACCCCCATCAAACCATATATTTTTAGAAAGGGCACACCCTAGGGTGCTTCAAAGAGTTGTATTTTAACACTTTCCATGCACTAGCTCTTTGTCAATCTTTCAGGTAGTCACTTTTTGTTATTTTTTCACACACATTGTACTTTAGGCATGAATTGTCAAATCCAGTTATGGGTTACTGCCAAAAAACACCCCAAAATATGTTCAGCAACATCTTCTGAGTAAATTGATACCACCCATGTATAGGTATGTCGGCTCATTTGGGGGCTAAAAGGCCTTATTTGGGGGGTGCGGATTTCAGTTTTCCAACTTGGAATTTTCACATTTCGTCATCATGCACCCATGTCCTATTTGGGACATTTTTGAAGCCGGCCAAAGTAATTTACCCCATCAAACCATATATTTTTAGAAAGGGCACACCCTAGGGTGCTTCAAAGAGTTGTATTTTAACACTTTCCATGCACTAGCTCTTTGTCAAACTTTCAGGTAGTCACTTTTTGTGTTATTTTTTCACACACATTGTACTTTAGGCATGAATTGTCAAATCCAGTTATGGGTTACTGCCAAAAAACACCCCAAAATATGTTCAGCAACATCTTCTGAGTAAATTGATACCACCCATGTATAGGTATGTCGGGTCATTTGGGGGCTAAAAGCCTTATTTGGGGGTGCGCATTTCAGTTTTCCAACTTGGAATTTTCACATTTCGTCATCATGCACCCATGTCCTATTTGGGACATTTTTGAAGCCGGCCAAAGTAATTTACCCCCATCAAACCATATATATTTAGAAAGGGCACACCCTAGGGTGCTTCAAAGAGTTGTATTTTAACACTTTCCATGCACTAGCTCTTTGTCAAACTTTCAGGTAGTCACTTTTTGTGTTATTTTTTCACACACATTGTACTTTAGGCATGAATTGTCAAATCCAGTTATGGGTTACTGCCAAAAAACACCCCAAAATATGTTCAGCAACATCTTCTGAGTAAATTGATACCACCCATGTATAGGTATGTCGGTCATTGGGGGCTAAAAGGCCTTATTTGGGGGGTGCGCATTTCAGTTTTCCAACTTGGAATTTTCACATTTCGCCATCATGCACCCATGTCCTATTTGGGACATTTTTGAAGCCGGCCAAAGTAATTTACCCCCATCAAACCATATATTTTTAGAAAGGGCACACCCTAGGGTGCTTCAAAGAGTTGTATTTTAACACTTTCCATGCACTAGCTCTTTGTCAATCTTTCAGGTAGTCACTTTTTGTGTTATTTTTTCACACACATTGTACTTTAGGCATGAATTGTCAAATCCAGTTATGGGTTACTGCCAAAAAACACCCCAAAATATGTTCAGCAACATCTTCTGAGTAAATTGATACCACCCATGTATAGGTATGTCGGGTCATTTGGGGGCTAAAAGGCCTTATTTGGGGGGTGCGCATTTCAGTTTTCCAACTTGGAATTTTCACATTTCGTCATCATGCACCCATGTCCTATTTGGGACATTTTTGAAGCCGGCCAAAGTAATTTACCCCCATCAAACCATATATTTTTAGAAAGGGCACACCCTAGGGTGCTTCAAAGAGTTGTATTTTAACACTTTCCATGCACTAGCTCTTTGTCAAACTTTCAGGTAGTCACTTTTTGTGTTATTTTTTCACACACATTGTACTTTAGGCATGAATTGTCAAATCCAGTTATGGTTACTGCCAAAAAACACCCCAAAATATGTTCAGCAACATCTTCTGAGTAAATTGATACCACCCATATATAGATTGTTTCTGTTGTTTTTGGGGTGCTACGCCAATCTTTGACATGTGCTTGTCAATTTTCTAATTTGACATACAGTATCTTCTTTGCTTATCTTCTTTTTAGGGGCCTTTTTACATACCCCAGTTTTATGAACGTGCATATATTTGGTAAGCTAACACCCCAAAGTATTGTAAATGGAGTGTTTTTATGCTATGGATGCATCCGTTTGCTCCAAACAAATTAGATACTGTTTGGTGGTCATTTTTCATTCACACCCACATCAGTTTTGGACTGTGATTTAGGAGACACTGTTGTTTTTTACTGCATGAAAACTCTCCAGGTTGTTTTCTGCAAGGTCTCCTGAGTACACCCATGCCCCCCATGCATAGGTTGCCGGAGGATTTTGGAAGGTTCAAATACAATTTTTATGACTTTGTCATTGGAGTTGAAATGAGATTATTTCTTCAGCTAGGCCTAGCTTTTGGTTTTGGGTCTACCGCATACCCCAGTTTGAATTATTGCCAGAAAATTGTTTATATTTGTTATGTTGACACCCCAAGGTATTGCATATGGAGTGCTTTGATGCCATGGATGCAACGGTTTTAGCCAAAACATTTAGAAGGTGTGTGGCGGTAATTTTTCAATTTTCAGATTTTTACGCCCACAGTAGTTTTGGACTGTGATTTAGCAGACACTGTTGTTTGTTACTGCATGAAAACTCTCCAGGTTGTTTTCTGCAAGATCTCCTGAGTACACCCATGCCCCCCATGCCTAGGTTTGCCAGGATTTTGGGAAGGTTCAAATACAATTTTTATGACTTTGTCATTAGAGTTGAAATTGAGATTATTTCTTCAGCTAGGCCTATCTTTGTTTTGGGTCTACCGCATACCCCAGTTTGAATTATTGCCAGAAAATTGTTTATATTTGTTATGTTGACACCCCAAGGTATTGCATATGGAGTGCTTTGATGCCATGGATGCAACGGTTTTAGCCCAAAACATTTGGCAACAAGGTGTGTGGCGGTAATTTTTCAATTTTCAGATTTTTACGCCCACAGTAGTTTTGGACTGTGATTTAGCAGACACTGTTGTGTTACTGCATGAAAACTCTCCAGGTTGTTTTCTGCAAGATCTCCTGAGTACACCCATGCCCCCCATGCCTAGGTTTGCCAGGATTTTGGGAAGGTTCAAATACAATTTTTATGACTTTGTCATTAGAGTTGAAATTGAGATTATTTCTTCAGCTAGGCCTATCTTTGGTTTTGGGTCTACCGCATACCCCAGTTTGAATTATTGCCAGAAAATTGTTTATATTTGTTATGTTGACACCCCAAGGTATTGCATATGAGTGCTTTGATGCCATGGATGCAACGGTTTTAGCCCAAAACATTTGGCAACAAGGTGTGTGGCGGTAATTTTTCAAATTTCAGATTTTTACGCCCACAGTAGTTTTGGACTGTGATTTAGGCTAGGGTCAGACGAGCGTAGTGTTCACGTCCGTGATCGCGCCTAAAAGTACGTCCGTGATAGCATGACATAAAGTCCAATGGAGCCCGACACACGAAGTACGTCCGCACTGAACTGCGGACGCACAACGGCCGCGGCCCACGGACGCAAGGCAGGCAAGAACGTAGAACCGCTAGAACGGCCGCAAAGTGCGCTGCGTCCGCAACGTCTGCATAGCTTTGTGTGTGAGTGATGGAACGTGGTCAGACGGACTGCATTTATACGTCCTGCATTTTTCACGGACAAAATGGTTTTGGAATTGAATTTATTGTCCCCCTCCACATCTGTCAAAAAATAAATGTCAGTGAAAAAACGGACTGTGTGACCACTACTGCGTCTTCCGTACTGACGATGTCCGTACTGCACGGACGTACAGTCCGTAGAAATCACGCTCGTCTGACCCTAGCCTTAGCAGACACTGTTGTTTGTTACTGCATGAAAACTCTCCAGGTTGTTTTCTGCAAGATCTCCTGAGTACACCCATGCCCCCCATGCATAGGTGTGCAAAGATTTTGGCAAAATACAGCACCAATTGTAGAACATAAAAATGTACGAATAAAATGTAAAAGTCTGGTGCCTGTCAAACTGGGGATGCTCTCTAGGGGAGCACAGGCTGTTGTCACTGAAGTGCATGAAACGCAAAATGTTTTCATACCTTCTACGTGACATTGATTGGAGGTAAATGGGGGTAGAGCAGATGGGGCTACTGCTCCAGCAGGAGCGAATTGAGGGCTTCTTTATGATGCCCTCAGCATAGAAAGTGCCCAGAATTTCAGAAATTCTGGCACATCTAGCGGGGTCCATTGCTGCCTTGCCAAGTAGGAGTCTGGCTTCGCAGCACAATGCTGATGGGCATACAGATTTGATTGGGCCACGATGTGGCCCAACAAATCATCCCCCATAAACACCTGCAAAAACTGTGTGGCGGTAAATCCTGCAACATCAATATTGATGCCAGGATTTGCCGTGAAAGGAGGGATATCTGGCCTCTGGCGATGAGGCACTACCCACTCCTCAGCTGGAGCTGTGCGTCTCCTGCTGGCAGGTGGTGACCCAGGATCTGCATCAGAAACATCACTAGATACATCAGCCAGCATAGATAATGTATCTAGCGACGCCTCTGAGCAGTTAGCGGGGTCGAAATGAGGGTCTGAGTCTGACGCAGATGCCTCAGATTCTGACGCCAGGATGGCATATGCCTCCTCGGCGCTGTACACCCTCTCAGACATTATATATAATAGATTATAAAATTTTATAATTATATATATATATAAGCGGATTGTTGGTTCTTAGAAGAACCGTTGGGTTTCACAAGAAAATACAAATAAACACCTAAATCTCTCTAAATCCCTCTAAACCTGCCTCAATTCTTCTAAATCTCCCTAAAATCTCTCTAAATCTGCCTCAATTTTTCGAATCTCACTAAATCTCACTAAAATCTCTAACCTGTCAAATCTGATCTCTCTCTCTCGCTCACCAAAACACAAGTGAGGAGAGGGAGGGAGAATCACAGAGGTCAGAGCCAATATTTACAAAATATTGGCCTGACCTGACAAATTAGAAATTTTATTTTGATTTTTTCTAACTTCTGATTGGATGTTGCTAGCCTGCCTCTCTGATGAGGCAGGCTAGGAACATCCCACTCAGCCCCAAGATGACCCTGCCCTTAGAACCCTAACCCTACCCCTGACCCTGCCCTTAGAACCCTAACCCTACCCCTACCCCTAACCCTACCCCTAACCCTACCCCTAACCCTACCCCTACCCCTAACCCTACCCCTAACCCTACCCCTAACCCTAACCCTACCCCTAACCCTACCCCTAACCCTACCCCTAACCCTAACCCTACCCCTAACCCTACCCCTAACCCTAACCCTACCCCTACCCCTAACCCTACCCCTAACCCTAACCCTAACCCTACCCCTAACCCTACCCCTAACCCTAACCCTACCCCTAACCCTAACCCTAACCCTAACCCTAACCCTACCCCTAACTGTCAGTTTATTTTATTTATTTCTTTTTTACACTTTTTTTACACACTTTTTTTTTACTTTTTTTACACTTTTTTTTTACTTTTTTTTCACTTTTTTTACTCTGCTGGGTGCCTTGATCCCTCGAGGCACCCAGCAGAGCACCTGATCACTGATGTGATCTTTTGTACTGAGTGCCACGATACCTCGTGGCACTCAGTACTTCCTGCCGCTACCGAAGTGATCGCTCGGGGGGAGCGATCACGGACGGACCGGCGGCAGGTAAGTATATTACAAGGATGCCTCGATGTCGGCATCCTTGTAATATGCTCAGAGCAGCTGGAAGCGATCCGATCGCTTCCAGCGCTCTGTAGAAGTGCCGGGCACCTCTCCGGTGCAACCGGATGTAGATCGCTCCCGGGGAGCGATCACATGGTGCCCCGGCACTTCTAACGGCCATTGCACGGATGCCTGGACTCCCAGGCATCCTGCAATGGCGTTTGAGCTGCTGGAAGCGATCCGATCGCTTCCAGCAGCTCAAAAACGGCAGGACGTACCATGTACGTCAGCGGGTCTAAGAGAGACCCGCTGCAATGACGTACATGGTACGTCCGAGGTCCTTAAGGGGTTAACTCTATATGCACTCCTATGCACCGTGAGGTGTCTCTCTCTTTTTTATGCATCAATGAGGACGTGTCACACACGTCATTAGCAGTGAAGGGGTTAAATGAGTGTGAAAGAGTTACATGATCTTTATTATGTGTCATATGTGCTTATATATCATTTATAAAAACATTATATAAAGAGAAACCTGATGGTTATTATATCTTTATCTTCATAAATTCATTTTCTGCCAATTAACGCACAGAGTCACATGACGGATATTTAGTGCGGTTTGTGTCTAGTTACAATTTCAGTAAAAATAAAAAAAAACACCCAAGAAAAGCGGAGCACCCAGAGGCCTCTGGATACTTTGCAGATTACCCGAGTAAAGTCTGAAATTTCATTTCACTTCGGATTTTTGCTAATGATGCCCGAGTAATCCTAGGATTAACCGCACTTCGAGCTTTAACCGTAACATATAAATCAGTAAGGACCCCTATGACGTCTTACAACAGCTGAGGAAGTCAGATTTTGACGAAACGCGTCCTGGTCGGGATTGTTCGCCTTATATTATGTTTTAATTGATTTTATTATATTAAAGTATTTTTTACTTTAAATCAGTTGCTGCATCCGGGAGTTGGTTTATTGGGCTAATCCTTAAAACCCTTATGCGGATTAAGGAGAGTCAACTGAGGCTCTGGAGAGAGTAAGTGGGCATTTGGCACCTGCATATATTACCAGAGCCAGGATGGGCTCAGCAATCTGTAAATGCAATCCTTTTCTCTACATTCTGTCCTGAATGTTTGATGGTATCTCACTATGTTGAAATTTTTTGTTTCCACGTGAATTGAGAATAATGAATATGGCGAGATCAAGTCTACTTATTCTCTGGATCATAGATATGCTTATATGAGAGACTGTTTAAAGCTAGAGGTGTACATTAGTTTCGTAATGAATTGAAATTGTAATGAATTTGATTAATTTGTATCTCAGAAGTACTTCCAAAATAACGAATCGATTCAGAGTTTGAAACGAAACAGTATATAAACAAATTTATTTTGTTATACGGTTTCATCATAAAAAAAATGTGGTTAATAGGGGTTTTATTTGCAGGGTTATTCAGAGAACGGTGAAAACCAGGAGAACTATCAGGAGAAGAGAACAATCTAGACCAGATAGTCGATTTGGAAAGTGAGATAAATGGCAGAATTTTTCTGGTTTGGCTATTTTGACCTAGATTTTCCACTTCTCCAGTCATTCTCCTAACTTCTGTCACATGTGTTGCCACGGGGTGAGGTTACGAGCCCAGAATGCAGTGATACACTCGATATGGGAATTTTTTCAAATAAACAATAAATACAGCAGGTGGGTGAGGCAGGAAAGGAGATGATGGTTCTGATGGAAAGTCTCTGTAGGGAAGTCCTTGGTGAAAATAAGTCTATTGGCAGTGTGGAGTCTTGGAAGGAGAGTCTTGCAAATAGGGACTGAATCAGGGGGGTATTGAGCAGGAACAAATAACATAGGGGTCTTGAGTAGGGATGAGCTGAACACTCCCCGAGTTCGGTTCGAAGCCGAACCCAAACTTTCCAAATGTTCGGATCCGAACTCGAACCCGAACTCGAACTCAATGCAAGTCAATGGGGCTGAAAACTTGGTTTTTAGAGTGCCCTCCAAGAGGGCATATATGCTAGATATTTGCCATAAAAAGTGTATGGGGGTCCGGGTAGTGCCCTGGGGGACAGGAAACAAGGACAAAAAGTAAAAAAAAAAACGTTTTTAAAGGTACAGTGAGTTTTCCATGAAAGAAGGGTTAAAAATAACAAAAAATTCCTTCAAATAGCGTGCCTAGGAGGTCCCCATAACCTGCCCGTGAAGTGGCGGATTTCTAGGATGTATAGAAATATGTAAAAACCAAAAAATGACATTTCAAATGACGGTAAATGCTTTTCCTTTAATCTATCCATAAACAACTGCTTGGGGCGGCAGTCTGTATGAAAAGAGGAGACATTTTCAGACACGCAGATAAAGTTTACTGATTTTTTGGCGGTGAAAAGCAGGAGAATGGAAAATTCTAGACCAAATAGCCGATTGGGAAAGTGAGAAAAATGGGAGAATTTTCTGGTTTGGCTATTTTGACCTAGAATTTTCTCTTCAGTCATTCTCCTGAGTTTCACCTTTCTCTGAATAACCCTGACAGGGTTATTCAAGAGAGCGGTGAGGAGCAGGAGACTGACTGGAGAATGGAAAATTCTAGGTCAAAATAGCCAAACCAGAAAAATTCTCCCATTTAGGCTAGGGTCAGACTAGCGAATTTTAACGTGCGTTTAGGCGCACTTAATCAACAGCCGCACTAGCAGCAAATGACGGGCAATGACGACCAATATACAAAGTACGGTCGCACGAAAGTCCGGCTGCGCAACGCAAGTGGAAAATGAACGCATTTTTTCGAACGCAGAACCGCTAGTACGGACATACAGAGTGCGCTGCGTCCACTAGCGCGTGTGTGCGTGATTTGGAGACGTCAGACCCTGCTCATGTCCGGCCAACATAACGTCCAGACACCAAAGTTTCCTGCTTTGGATCCGTAAAATCACGCACAAAAATGTGCATCGTATGACCGTTTTCGCACATTCCATGAAAAAATACGGCAATGCGTTCGACGCCACTTTCGGTCGCTGTGAAAAATGCGTTAGTCTGACCCTAGCCTTATCTCACTTTCCAAATCGGCTCTTTGGTCCAGATTGTTCTCTTTTCCTGCCATTCTCCTGGTTTTCACCTTTCTCTGAACAACCCTGAGAGAGAGGTGAAAGCCAGGAGAACTGGCAGGAGAAAAGAACAATCTAGACGAAATAGCCGTTTTGAAAAGTGAGTTAAATGGGAGAATTTTTCTGGTTTGGCTATTTTGACCTAGAATTTTCACTTCTCCAGTTATTCTCCTGCTTTTCACCGCTCTCTGAATAACCCTGTGAATGTTTAATCCCGAGGTGAAAAATAACATTGCTTTAGATGTTATTTTTAATTTTTTTTCAAACACCAGTTAGGCTCAGCGCGTCCAGCCAAGTGGTTCTCCTGTGCTATGGATGCGCTGAGCGCGTCCATGCACAGGAGGCAGAAATCCGCCGGATTCCGGCGGATTGCTGCGCCCTCCCGGTGCGGGCTGACATCTTGGATGTCAGCCCAGCACTCCGGGACCCCGCGGAGCAATTAGATGTCATTGCGGCGGCGCGATGACATCTAATTCAGGCGCCCCCCCGCATGTGCGGAGGATGCGCCTGAAAGGGAGGGAGGGAGGTCCTTCGGACCTCTCTCCCTCCCAATCGTTGGGGGGCAGAGGGTTAATCCAGGCACCGTTTGGAAGGGCACAGCCTGCCCTTCCAAACGGTGGCTGTGATTAACCCCTGGGGAGCTGATCACGAATCATAGCATAGCACGATGATGCCAGTCCTGGAGTTAACCCTAGCTGCCACCAATGGTGGAGATAGGGGTTCCAATGAACCCCCTATCTCCCGATCCGTGGCAGCTAGGGGTTAATGTTTGATATCGTTGGATCGGCCAGAGCATGGCCTTTCCAAGGATACCAAACATGAGCATGAAAAATGATTTTTTTTTTTAAAAAAAAATAAAAATAAAAATATTTTTAAAAAAATTCTAAAAACAAAATAAACAAGTTTTTTGGTTTGTTTTTGTTTTGTTAATGCAGCAATATTGTTCCCATTTCAATTATAATGTGAACAATAATGCTGCACTAACGATTTCTGTATGCGGTGCGTTTGTTAAAAAAAGCAAAATTTTCCCCAAAACAAAATGTAACGAGACCCCATTTCTAATTTTTTTAACAAGCGCACCCCATACAAAATATAACCGCAAACGATCGCATGTTAAAATGTGAAAAAAACCACTTTACACATAATAAATGATTGCAAATTCTAATTTTATTGCATTTTTTGTTATAATATACAGACATGACATAACGTATACATATATATAATGACATATTATGAATCTGCCAAGTCTGCTGGAAAGGACGATATATTAATATGTCTGGTCATATATCAAAATATGGCTACAAAACGCGGTTAAACATGATGAGCGAAAGCGGTAAAAATGACCTCAGCACAGAGGTGTGAAAAGCCTCAACAGCGAAAGGGTTAAATGCAGCATATTAGGATGTTTTAGGAGGGAAATTAATTCTCAAATCTCAATCAAAGCAGACACCACCCCACCCCCTCAGTATAGTGTACAATGTATCAAATTGAATACCAGACTAAAAACACCTTGTGTTATGCCCGTTTGTGAACAGAGGTCATTTAGAGTTGATAATCTTTCCACGTACACATTAGTTTTTATATTCAATATCTAATAAACCGTTGCTTATAATATTCTGCAGTAAAGAGTCTCTTTATTTCTAGATTTTTTAGTATTTTTTAAGCATTTTCTATATTTTTCAAAATTTCTTTTTTTTTCGAACTCGAACCGAACACACCCAAAAAGTTCGAAGTTTGCGAACTTTCGAACTGCCAAAGTTCGGGTCGAACTCCGAACCGTCCGAACCCGAACAGCTCATCCCTTGTCTTGAGGCACAGTACCTGAAAGGATAATCCAAGTTCAGAGTCCAGGGGTCCGGTACACAAATGTCAGGCTGAGCAGTAGAGCTTCTAGGCAGGCTGAAGTCAAACTGAAAGTCGCAACTTTGGAAGCAAAATGCAGAAGCATCCTGGGACAGGCGCTCCTCTGCTAAATACTGGATGCAGGGCCTAATTAGTTGCACCTGCTGATTCTGCCAGAGTGTGTTTTAAATGGTACATTCCAGCAAGACAGGGAATGTAGGGTGCTGCAAGGGGTGATCAAGGTGGCGCAGCACCACATCTGCCTTTCTTTCACTGGCGGTGGTGAGGAGCATGAAAACTTCACACTTTAGTGAATAGACCTGTACATTTGTATTGTGATCTCACTCCTGTCTGGTTTGGCATTTCGCCAACAATTCAGTGCTGTTCTGCATTCTCTGAATAGATTAACAATTGCTTCTCTATGGGACAATTTCACTGCCGACAAAAGTTGCCGAATTGCGGTAATCTGTGACGCACTGCACTGTATTTTGCTGGCAATTGGCCAGTATTTTGTGAATTGCCAGCTTTCTGAAAAGCCGAACTGCCATGAAATTCACAATTTGGTACAATTTAGTGGCATGTTCGGAGCTTATTGAATAACCCTTTAAGGGATTTCTCTTCAGGTCATGGACTGATCGGAGGTCGGCGGCAGCGTTTGGCGGACTGTTCGGGTGTCTTCGACAGTTTGTTCAGCAGCGTTCAGTATTAATCGGTGGTCTTCCGCGGCTCCATGATCGGCTCACTTCGAGGACCCTGTGGTGAATAGTGAATTCAATGCAGGGTCAGTGAACTGAAACCGCCGAAGCGCAACGAACGAAAAAGCACAGAAATGTTCCTGAAATTTCAATGCTCTTTGAAGAACTCCTTTTGGGTGATTGAAATCGTGCAGAGAGATATAGGGTCAGGATATTATATAACTGCAATACTACAAGTGTGATTTATCTTTGGTCAGAAATGTGAGGGAAACTTTGGATTTCTGTTTTCTGAAAACTTAATGAAGATTTAAATATGTGTTTTGTGGGTGAGCATTTAGTAGACATGTGCACAGCGAA